>DWPV01001240.1:0-21836 GCA_018251915.1 Urbanus proteus proteus | reverse complement strand
ATAGTTCTGAAGTCGGCGCTCAAAATCATACACATATTCGCATATCATGTAAACTATGTCAATACGAGCGCCGACTTTAGAAGTATGTATGAAAATAACATTCGAATTCGAATCGACTAAAATTATTACATACTTTTTAGTGACATAGAAGTCGGTTTATTTTTTTTGTAAAAATATTTTTATTAGACTAGTTGTATGAGTGAAGATAATACCTACTTAAATATTAGTCTGAAATCATAAAAAAGTGAAGTAATACCTCCTCATTACATTCCTCCTCGTTCTTCGAATTTTTTTACCTAATGTCCGGGAAATTGAGTTTCACATAGGATTATAACTAATCGCTATAATTTAGGAAGGTTCTCTATTAGACAGTATTTGTTTGCAAATTGTTATGTATGCCTCGTTGGAAATAACGTCTAACGGGTACGACCGGCGCCATTTGCTTTGGCAATACATCAAATAATAACAATCAATAAATGTGGCCGTAAACCTGGCTAAATTGTCTGTGGCCACCGAGCCGTGACGATTTCTTTAAATACGATACATGAATCTCCGTCCATAACATTGAAATGTTACAATATATTAAATCTTAATTTGTCTGTAAATAATTGAAGGTTAAGGTAAAGTTATTTACCATGCAGGAATATAATGCAGAAGGTTTCATAACCGATAGGAAAAAACTAAAATTAATTCAAATTTTAAACCTAAAGACTATTGTAAGGTTAAGATGATAACTAAATTGTGGATTTCTTTGATCGACTATACTAATTTTGCTAAAATTTCCAGTTTGGCCATTGCCACTTGATGATAGCAAAAAAAGACATGAAATAAATTAAACATGAGAAAACCATGTTGACTTCACATTTTGAAACAAAGAAAGAAAGAAAATTTTATCAGGAAAAAAAAAAAATGACGGGCAAAGTCATGTATGAAAAACTTGTATACAATTTATGTGGTATCGATAACAAATGATGCAATGGTGACATCATGCCAATTGGTATCGATGCAGTGGCGCGAATATAGCCACTCCCGGCCAATAATGACAGATCATGTAGACCATGTCCTTTGTCTTTGTCCTAAATAATTACTGTAATTACAAATATTTTGTGTAGGTTGAAATTGTCTAATAGGTATTAAAAATCTTAATGTATATACTGCTTTAATTATGTATTCTTGCACTATTCGGTTGTGTGGGCGATATACTCGCATACCTACACATGAGATTGTTCACTCAAAATAACTTTGAATTTTTCTAAGCTTTGACAATTTTCTCTCAATATGCTTAAAGATAATAAATGGTAAATTACCCATACAAATAAATATTGAAGTGTCTGTTTGTGATTTCAAAATAACAGTTTTTTACTTAATTCATCGGAAAGTATAGGTACACGATACCGATGCCGAAAATGCAATTAAAAATGTTTTGCCTGTTTGGCTGAGGTAATCCTTTATACGGCTGGGCCGATTTTGATGGGACTTACGGCCGCCATCGCGGGACAGCGGGGTGTTACATATGTGTCGCTTTTTACTTTTTGAACGCGGGTGAAACCACAGGGTTCAGTTAGTTATGAATAAAACGAAATCAATGATATTTACCCACCTTTATAATATATTTTTGTACCATGGTAGAAGGTATGCAAGTGTTATTTCCGTTATAAAATGCTTCAGATAATTTATAGTTCCGCTTACTTCAGGAAAACTAGTTAGAAACGGCTAAACCTAGATCTAGACTTCAAAGGAACATTCATGGTACCTAGTTAGAAGTTATGACCGTTTTCATTACTCGCTCATTTTTAGTATGCATTTATACATAATTACTATTTTATTATTCATTCAAACATTTCGAAATTACTCTTTAAAATTCTACATGTCTTAAAATTTTCTGGGTGAGAAACAAAAAGGAACGGTTAGCCTTATTTCTTGATACTAAAACTTAATCACAAGTTAATATAATTGTTAAATAACGTAAAGAAAAGGCGCTTTATAGCAATATGTGTCTATTAGCGGCATTTAAAGCACGATTTGTTTCTTGTTAATATATGAATATCAAAGATGCGCGAATTCTTGATAGTTCTAGAAGACCATACATCTACCTATATCTTAAATTGTAGAAGTGGGATAAGCAACTAAATGCAATGCATTTTTTATTGACACCAGGATGTCAATAAAAAAAAGATTAATCTGATCGGCTATTAAAAATAATATTTGATAATATAATAAATAATATGTATTTAACAATATTTTTACAATATTTGCTTAAAAGCTGCTAAATTATATCCCATCTAGATTTATGCCAATAAATTATATTGCTATATATTTAACAACTTCATTTTACGTTTGAACTTTTGGCCCCAACGCGATATATTTAACGATAGTAACTTGCGACTATAATCCGATCTAAGGCACTTAACACATCGAGATTCTAAACGCAATAATTAGCCAAATTAATAAAAATTAAAATACACATATATATTTATTGCTTTCACTGGTATTAATTTAATAGTTTCTTAGATATTGATTATTATTGATTATATGAATAATAAATTTAAGTATACTTTAGTTTGTTTATAATTCTAAATAACTAACTCCTTATACCTGAATGTAGTCATATTCGTAGTACGTACAATATCAAAGGAAAATAAAATTTTCAGACTTTTTCTTTCCTTTAACCAATTGAGTTAAGGAGGCTACGTATTACGTGTATAAAGTTTTAGTGTCTGTAATGGCATCAGAATACTTTCTAATAGCGGTTGTTTGTTAGTTATTTGCAGGAGAACTGCCATGATCTTAGAAAGAAAAACGAGCGATGTTTAATATAAAAATTCTATATTTTTAAAAATATAGAATTTTATATTTTTGGTGAAAATATAAAATTAAACAATTCTAATAGGTATACGACTACGGTTTGAAAGTTTGTGTAGCAACTTTTAAAACCACGTTTTCAGCGTCTAGTGTGTTTTAGATCTAACCGCATAAAGATGTTAGACCGGCTTGCAATTAACAAGGTCTAGTTTAATATATATCATACAGCGTATAAACTGCTTGTAAGTACGAATTCTATCTACAATTAAGTCCAATTATACCGGCCGTGAATCAAGCGATTCCACTTTAATCTTGCATTTACATTTAAGCGTTTGAGATCGACCGCTTACTCTTTGTTTATTTTGATCTGTTACCCATAACTGTTTGCGTTGAAGGTGATTTCGAATTTGTAGCAATGTCATTACAAAATTTATTCATTTAGGCACGAAAGTCACACACAATATGTCGTAAATCTTACTCATATACTTACTGATAAAACTCTGCATGGTTGGACTTCAGAAGTTCCGCAGTTCTCTTACATCCAGAGACACTGATTGCTACCTTAAAACACTGTGAAGCCGTAGTCTTTTCTGGTTTTAATAGAGAGAATTAAACGAGGCATTACAGTATTGTCACAACATCAGAAATAGCGAATCAATTGTGGTAGATCTTAGAAAAGACTTATCGAATCTATGGTCTAATTATAAACATCTACGAAATTGATCTATGGTTGAGCTCTATGGTTGTCTAGTAGAGATCGCTACCGTAGTGATAAGACCGCCTTTTGTACCTATGTACTTGTCTGTATTTTTTAATTGGTGAACTATAAAGAAATATTGAATAGTATTGTATTGATGTTTATACTCAATGTATACTTCTAGGAAGGGTCTTAGCAGATATAGTTCTAACAGGGTACCTGTAAGTCAGTCACGCAGTCATACAGATCGCAATCTTGACCATGGTTTGATAATGGAGTTGAATAGCCGTAAAAGGAATTCAGCTCTATTTGGTGTAGATACTTTGGACGGTAAACACTTTGAATGTTTGATGAATGATTTGTATTTTATTAAATTATTATTATTGATATGTAACAACATCCTACTTTTTACAATACAGTAGCAAATGAGCATTCTGTCCACCCGCATGTCATGGCAAGTGGAAACTCCAGATAAGATACAGCCTTACCTAAGGTTGACCAAAGATGCGTTGCTACCTCTGAGGCTGGAACGTCTCGGATAAGTATGTCTCCCTTACCACACCCATCAGATCAGAACACAGCAGCGCTTAACATTCTACCACATTTTAAGTGCGGTATCCTGATCGAACCATAACCGTTATATCACCTTTCAAATTACATCACATATTATACTATGTAACATACCATAAACTAATTAAATTAATCAATACATTACGTTACCTATTTATCTTTACAACCCCTTATCAAGCACTTCGGTCCACATAAATATTCTAGCCATGGCTTTCTAAGTATATATGCTAATGGCTGAATGCAATTATTGCAGTTATCGCTGGATGAACGGAATCTTAATCATAAATCAATAGATTTATATCGCTGTGCATTCATGGCATGCATGCATGGCGCCAGCATACGAATCTGCATGGGTCCTAAGCACCGTTAACGTCATTTCGTTGTCAATGGAATACTGGTTGCTTTTTAGCCCATTGCAACATGTAACAGTTCTGTATGAGGGCACGAAAATAGATGTTACGTGGTTGTATCGAAATTCTGTTGAAATCTTATAAGTGCTTTCACGTATGACGAAGACAAAGTAAGTACATGTTATGTGATACGCTTTCTGATAAAATAGGTTTATTTGTACTTCTTGTTGTTAAGCAATGCTATACATTTTAAAGGTGGTAGAACCCCATGTAGTTCGACTCCGGCGGCACCACCGCTACACCTATTTCTGCCTTATAACGGCAGTCTTTAGCACTGCTGTGTTCTGGCTTGAAGGGTGTGGTTAGGGAGACAGACGTATCCGAGGCGTCCCATGTGTTTCCAAATGTCCATGGGCGGCAGTGGCCACTTACCATCAGGTATACTGCATTCTCGTTTGCTACTCACATGTTATATAAAAAAAAATCGTTTTTCTGTGTAGTGTCGACCTGACAAACATCATTCCCTCTTATTCAGTGGATGTCGCCGAAGACAAGTACCGAAGGTTTGAAATTTAAAGTATAAGAATAATAATGTTTATTCGTATTTGTTATTATACCCAACTCTATCCCATTTATTCCTTATCCCTACATCATGTTTCTTGTGGGTGCCATGGGCAGAGTCTTTTTGCTAAGTTCTACTTCACGACATGCCATAGCCAAGCGCTGTGATTTTGGCAGATGCCTAGTCGGAAAATAATAAAGGAGGCCTATATAATACAGTGGTATTCTGATATTTTAAAAATTGCCCTAAAGATGTACTTTGATAAAAAAATATCGTTTTTTTATACTACTGTTACTACTACTACTACTAAACTATCAATTATTACAATCAGCTGGTTCTCTAAAAATGTCATCATCATTATCTATACCTTTTGATTAGTTCATGTTTTATTCAATTGTGTTAGTCCTACCACTCAGTGGGGTCAGATTCTTGCCTAATGAAGCGAAGTCATTAATTTCGCCAAATCACTTTTTCGTCTCAACCCGGCGCCAAGCTAACCGTCGTTAATTTATGCGGCCTCATATTTCGTCTGGTTTGAACTGTATAAGTTAGTACAGCGGGTACTAAATGTGTAACGTATTTTCATGTAAATATTTTCTTTTCTACGCCACCGGATGACTTGACCTTTGTTCAGTTTATTTTACGTTCCTTATCAAGTTTTAATGACAGTACGAAAATAGAAACTGTCGTCGGAAGTAGAATATCATGGCATACACGGATATTATTTTCTTCGTCTTTATTTAGGTGTTTTTGTCATATAAGGTTTAAATTCATTTTAAGTTTAATGTTAATCGGTCTCATTTTATAAGCGATATTTACATGGTAGTAAGTAGGTTTCGTGTAGGTTTCTGTTCTTAATTAGGTACCTTCATAATATGAATTCGAGAAAAGAATTTGTGTGGACGAGAATCGAATCCAGTATCATATCCATAAAATAGTAGCGTTATAACTAAATTGTAATAAACTATAATGACTATTACATATGAAAAAGTCCTATCTATCTATTACCGATCATAGATCTTTATCATGACTCTTTTTGTGACAGACAGACATTGGAGGTTCCGTTTTTACCTTTTATGTACTTACGGAACCCTAAAACGCAGAAAATACATTCTTTCAAGCAAACAAACATACATTTCAACTTCATTTGGACGCAAATGGAACATCTTTGTTTAAGCAAATCATATTGTTGGCATAACTGCTACGAGACAAATGTGGGAACAGTATACGTAGGTGGTTTGTAGTGGGTGTAAGTTACCACTTTTCTTAAACGAATATCTCACTCGTTTTCTCTGGTTTTAAAACTAGAGCGGCTTTTACGATAATGCATTTGCTAAACGATTAAATGTATTATTGTAAATATTTAAATAACGATACATAATATTTGTTTCAAAAATTATGATATACGATTAACTGTTTTCCATTGTCGTTTCTTTTATGACTTCAAAATGTTTTTGTAAACTCAATTAAGTGGAAGTTTTCTAGGACTTGCATTGATGTATCGTCACATAATTCTTCTTTTTTATGCATTACTACTCATGAGTACGCCTCGGATAAGTATGTCTCCCTTATACCACACCCTTCAGACCAGAACACAGTAGTGCTTGACGCTGTTATTTATAAGGCAGAAATAGGTGTGAAGGTAACGGAAACAGTACCTGCATGAAATTATATTTCTTTCAACAAAAGATTTAGCCTTTAATTACAATTTTAAGTTTAATGGAACTCCATATATGTCAACTTTTTAACGTCATTAAAAATATAAAATTATGAAGTTTTTCAGCATTTTTATTCACAAAACGTAAAGCAAAAGCATATTAGTGTAGTGTTGTTTGTTGAGAAAATACTCACAATTTGCCCACAAACAATTTAAGTATTCAAAGTTTTAACTACAGTGGACCCTAAGTACACATATTTAATAAATAACAAGAACAAGTATCATTGCTTGCTTAGCTTAATTTCTGTTAACAGTTATGTATGATTCGCAAATATTGCTCAATGGAAGACGCTAGAACGTGAAGAAACTTTTCGTTATATCTTTGTATCACTAGATACGAGATAACACTCGTAGATAACTTAGAAAATAGATCATGGGGTAAACGACTGCTTAAATTTTGTTTTAATAATAATATGCACGTTACATAAGTTATAGCAGTGATTTGGAATTTGGATTTTCAGTCTGAAACCGTAGTTCGGAAGCATTGATTTGCACTGGAAAATATACTAACTATTATAAGCGATATTTTTTGAGATTTACACTCTCACTCAATATTATTCTATCCTAATAACTACTGCTAATACTAAGCAAGTTATATCTGCGAAGTTTATATTATTTTTTCTTCGTAAAAGGCGGCTACGGATTAATCAGCGAACTTTACGCAGATATATTGTCTATACGATAGCGATTAACATTAAATATGTTCATCATGATGAGTTAACTTCTATTTAAATAAACTACAGATGCCGATAAATTATTCACATTTTAACATACTAAAACTACAATAAGACAATATATAGAATAATATTGTTAAAATATTTGATTAAACTATATCTATCCATTGTAAAAAATATAATACAAGAAACTATAAATAACACTAATATATCATTGTTATATACGTTTTAATTCTTTAATATTAAGCTTGTTACTATTGTAACAGAATATCAATTAGCCGAGAAATTCAATAGGTGCGCTCATTAGGCTTAGAGTTACATATTTACATTTTTCCTGTTATACTGGTACAAACCAACTATGTAGAAACTCAATCTGGTACTGTCGCCTTGGACAAAGTTCGTCTTTATTTGCTCGTTATTGTTCTATATCGAAAGAAACAAACGGACAAGGCAACAAAGTACATAATTGTGATGTGTCGTGTTACAGCCTCTCTGTGTGTTTGCACAGTTATTAAGATCAAATGACTGCCTACTAAAACTCTTAAGCTAGTCGGGAATAATCAAGATTCGATCTTGTGGTCTCCATAATACAGTCTATATAAGTCTCTGTGAAATGTTAGAATACGCAAGAAACGCAAGGCCCGAACGACAAAATATAGGTATGTTGTTTACATTAGACAAGTAATAAAATATTCGTTACAGGAAGGAATAAAACAGCCATGGCCAAATTTAGTAGTATAACTTCCTCGAACCGGGAGTTAAGCTGCGCTATGCAAAATATTTTATTTTATCGTAGTCGGATAAAGTTTAATGCATATTTATAAACCTGGTGAGGTTACTTTATGATATGTTTAGGTTAAGGTTAAGGTTTATATGTATAAAACCTATTGGTTGGTTTATATTTAAGCTAGTATAGGCATTTAATGATGGTAGCAGGTAAAATTCGGCGCTATCGATATTTTATAAGGTAGTAGAACCAATAGTAGTTCGACTCCTGAGACACCATCGCCAGAAGGGTTAATCGCTGCTATGATGAAAGGTGTGATAAACATCCTTCGAGACGTTAAAACTAATTCCTTAGTATGATTTGTCGGTATGCCACCGAAGCCGTTTCTATTATAACAATGATATGAACTTTTTATATGATTATAAGTAGCAAACGAGCATGCAGTCCACCTGATGGTAAGTGGCAAGTGCCGCCCATGGACATCTGTAATCAATCCCAAATAAGATCAGGGTCTTACCTGAGCTTGACCACAGATGGGTTGCCACCCCTGAGGAATGAGCTGGAACGCCCCGGATATGTATATCTCCCTAACCGCACCCTTCAGACCTTCCAGCCTTCGTTTAAAAGAGTAGCACCGCCAAGTAACTAATAAGGCGCATCTCTTTAGTACGTACAAATAGAATAAATTTGTGTCACATCGCAATAGTTTAGCTCGTAGCAAACAAGCGATCCATGTTACAAGGATGTCTATTTGTTCAGCTAACACGGCACGAGCATGTCGGAAATGCGAATTTGTACTTACATAGCCTTTAAATTCGCTTGGGATGTGGGAAAACCTTTTCACTATATGAGTACATATAAAATTATAATCTGACATTGGAAAAGAAAAGGTACTTTTATATTAGGTTAAAGTGTCTTAAGAGCCGAGTTAACAAATTACAATTGAAGAAGAGTCTTTATAAGTTTGTGTGATTTGCTTTTCCTAAGGACTGAGTTGGAATGCTCCATACAAGGGCACTTTACTACGCAATTGAAAGCAGACTTTTTACTTAGTGCAAATATATGGTGAAAGACGTATAGACGAATCGCTTTTGGATGTCGCAACAACTACCACGATTATCATCAATCCTGTGGTCTACCACAGGATTGATGATTGATGATTATCTTTTAATCTATTAAAAGATAATTGATAAAATTGCTTTAATACTTTTCAAAATCTCAGATTATCTCGTAAGGAAACTGTCATCAATCGGGCTATATGCTGCCGGTTCCGACTTCGATTATCCGGCCAGGCAAACATTTAAATGATACTCACCTTGATGTTTTTAGTACGACCCCTTAAAGAGATATTTTCTTCTATCGTGCAAAGAATCATTTCTATTTCAAAACAACATTATTTGAAAGTAAATTTACTTTCACGTTCACCGACAGATTTTCGCGCTTAGTGCCATATGTTCTAGTTTGCTTATCTCTGTGTTGGCACAGGAGTTAACACTGAAAACATTTTAAGATAGAAAGTCTTATCTCGGCTTGTAAAATACGGGTAATGGTGCAATACGGAGGGTCACGCTCTGACTTATAGGTCCAATAGGATTGGTCTCGTGGAAACCATAATGTTAAATATTTATTCGGTTTCAAGTTGCTTTGTGTCCCAGTGTTGGGTATCGATCGTCATCACTTATCGTAGCTTCAAACATACTACAACATTGGTAGGTACCTACATATTGCTTCAATGAAGATTGTTTGAATGGATTTTTTTGGTACCACACATAGTATTATATATTTTTTAATAATTATATATTAATTAATTCAGTATATAAATATTGATTACTTAAAATATAAATAAAAGAAAATGTTTATAAAATATCAAGAGAAATCTATATTTATTGTATGTTGTATTTACAAAATACAAATAAAATATCGCTTTTGAATAAAACAAATAACAATAATATGAAAAGTGTTTTGGGGTAACTTCCGATAAAAATAAATTCGCTTAGAACCTAAATATTTTTTTACATTTTTACCAATTATTATAATGACTTTTGTAACCAATAATCAAAATTTCCAAATACTTATGTACAATACCGGAACAAGAAGGTACGATTTTTCCCAAGACATTTAAACTTCACGACATCAAAACTCATAACGTGATTGTAGATAATTCAGATCGTGAATTGCTTTCTACAGATAATGTCGTGATAATATTCTGCTTCTAATTGATTAGTCTTGTCCGGAAGCTTTTGAAGATCTCTTGACTACCTTATCTATCATTTTATCTTACTTTTGATGCAAAATAACGTTTTCATTAATTTGAAGAGTGATATTGCTGACCCATTTTTTATTGCTGGGTCTGTTACACAGAAATAGCTAGACAAATTGCAAATTAACACACCCACCCTTTAAGGACTTTAATGACTATTTCGTAAACGAGCAATAACACGAATAAATGTACTTTGAATTGACTTTGAATCAGTAAAAGCGAATATAGATTCGCTTCCAAACATGCTACAACGCACAACACCATTCAAATTAAACTAGTGTAAGTGCCTATTCGCACGTACCACATCATCATACTGCATACCGTCATAATTCCACAGGAGGTAATTTTCCTGAGTAGGTGCAATAGACATACAAAGATGAATACACAAACAACCGGACACAGAACAGAAATCTAAAAAAAATAAAGCAATTTCAACCCAGAATTCGCTGCGTGTCAGACCGGTGTGACGACTGCTCCGTTAAGGGCTCTAATACGTCAAATACAAAAAAATATGATTGTGGTACATGTGAAAAGACACGAATAACGTAACATCTTTTGCTGTCACCGCGACATCAATCATAGCTCGCTCAGCCGTCTTCACGTTTGTTAAGTTAAGCGGCTTACCGCTTGTAAGCCAAGCTATTTGTTTATAAGCGGCACGTGCCTCGCTTTTGTGTGGATTTAGTGAGTTTGTAATTAAGAAGCGCAATTAATCAACTCGTTAAGAATGACACAGTTTGAGTGCAAGTTTTTGTTGATATGTCAAATGTCTTTCAAGTAATATTATGGAGTATAGTGATGATTCAATCTATAGTGGTTATACATTTTCAATCTATCAATAAATAACCAGCCGTTGGTAATAAAGTGGTCATAAAGAAATTTACATATGAGATACATTTTCTTAACGACCCGCGTGGCGAACGGTCACCATACCGGTCTCACGCGCAAAGGGTCCCGGGATCGATTCCCGACACCTTTCCTTGACAGTTGGATAGAATATACATAATTACATAATTCTTCATACATCAGCTAATTGAATGAACAAGTTAAATAAGTACAGTTATTATACTTCTATAAAGCCTGTGGTTAAATTCCAAAATAATAACATGCGCGTACTTGTTGTGGGTAAAGGTTAAACAAATTATTCCCTTAATATTAACTCTAAGTAAGTTTTCTGAATGTTATGCAAATAATATAAGATATAAAAGTAAAATAAAAAATATGGTGCATAAAATTGTCACAATATTCGCTTGGTTGGCAAGTAGTATTCGATGCTACAACAATTAACTTACAAGTATCACTAACAGTCCTTACTCTTAAAAATAATTTCATCATTGGAAAGTCGTCTTGGGCATTTAACGGATGTGGTCGTTTTATTCGATAAGTGGAACGTCCCTTTAAGCCCAGTCAGAGACAATAGAGCTTTGTGTAGTTTTGCAACGGACGCTCGACGCGGATCAGTAGACACAGATATGGGACATGTTCGGTTCACACCAGCTGATTTAGTGGACTGTGAATGACTTGTTGTAGCTTGTATATGTTATGTGTAAGGAATTAATGAAAAATGGAATGAATAATTTGTTTGGACTACATGGTAAAGCCAAAACAGTTCAGTACAAAATTTTCTTGTAGGTTCTTTTTCATAGTTTAAATTTTTATGTTTTTCTGTTTGGTAATTTTTGAATTTGAATTAATGTGTATGTTGCAAACTTTATATCAAATACGGAACATTTGATATATTTCTTGTCTGTGAACTGATTTTTTTTTAGATTTGCTATTTACATTAACAGTTAAAGAAATGTAAAGATAAAGTAGCCCCTTACAATGGTCAAACCTTTCCCGCTTCAAATAAACCTGCACTAAAAATCATCTCAACTGATAACAACAGTGAAATAATACAATTTTCCTTATAACGAAACGTTTTAGGGCATAACTTAATGAACGTTCAGAATCTTTAGACATCAAACATATTAGTAGTCGCCAAATGCGTCTAAAATCCAATAACCGGAAATAATTTACTAGGAAGATAATTAAACAAGTATAAAAATAGACCCGATGATCCGAACACATCAACGATATAGGACAAGTTGCATTCACAGCATCCAGAGATTTAATGGTTCGCGCAGAATTAGAGTCGGTAATTGTACCGATAAATCTTTGCAAAGCACAGATAGAATCGAAGGTAGTACGTGCGCGAAATATAAATCGATTCGTGTGCATTCGGTGCACTATAACGGAACCGGTCTAGGTAAAGCGGATTGGACACTATCCTACTGACCAGTGACATAGGTGTTGTTTCGAAAGGTTTGAATATAGCTGATGGTTTTAAACAATTAATAGGACAATGTCCAATAAGATTTTGGTAATTGGTAATTTGATGCTGATTTTTTATCACAAAAAGTTGTAGTATTAATTCTTAATCAAATAATTAAGAGTAAAGTTATAAAACTAAAAGTATTGAGTAAAATTCTAATGTAATAGGTAAGAACAAACCATAGTTAAATAAATAGGTACCTACTTAAATAAAATAGTTGTTATAAACATAATAATAATAATAATTTTGTTTTATTCCCAACTAAGATAATTTTAACGATGTTTCGATTATACGATTCGATTCAAACAGTATGAAACTGAATTATGTAGTATTAATTCCGTTTAAATAATATATGTAATAAGGCTTGCAACTTATAATACCTATGTTTGTGTCGTTTATAAAATTTTGAAAGTAATTATTAATTAACATGAGACTGGCACAATGTGAAAATATTTTTCTTACAAATTCACGATTCCCTAATGATGACTACAACTCGTTACAATTTTGTATAACTACAGTAGGTATAGTCTAATTTGACTTAGCGCGTATCGGGACATACTATCCAACGTGACATGTTGTCTCTACAAACACTGGCGGCGACTATTTCAGGCGACGCTGTTTCATGCTAATTAGAGCTGTCGTTCATGAATGACACAGATATTGTCAGTTATTTGATCGGGGCCTCCCGAATTCCATGACAGAATAAGGACGTACTGCGTATAACGACTAAATTTTGTTTTTGGAAGCATCTAACGAATATGCGGTAAATACTTAAGTAGCTTTTATCATCTGTATCTTCTGTAACATATTTTTTTGTGTGATGATGAATACCTATCGACTCTGCACACCTGGTCTTAAGTAATTATTTACTTACCACGACATAAATTATACTCAATTTTTAAGAAGAATGACGTATTGTAATCTATATTTCATTTGCTCTAATTCTTCTGAAACCATAATAAAGCAGCTATTATCTGGTGGAGATATATCTAAACATAAAGTTTCAGTATCTTATACATCTTTAGTTTTAGATATTTTATTATACAAAACAAAATCAAACAATATTTTTATGTATTAAAAAAGCAGTGTAACTTTTTGGCGTTAAGACAATCATTAAAACAATTGCATTCCTTAGTTAACTCGAAAAATAAAAAAACAAAACAAACAAGAATAAATAAATCTAATTTGAAATTTTAAGCTTAAATCTTGATTTCATGTAACAAAAGTATAAAAACATGTTAGTCACACTAGGTAAAAACTAGTTTAACGTCAGATCAATTTGTTGAGAATTTTAATAGTCGGTCACGATGCCATATAGCGTAGGTTGGCTGTCTCATGCGACAACTTCTACGCATTAACTCTGTAAATCTTGTTGATATAAAACAAACTGGTGATTTTATATCTTAAATCTTTTGATACAAGTTAAACATGACAAAACGACTTTTGAAATACCTTGAAGGGTTCTGAAAAATTATATTATCGTTTTGATAGATTTTTCGTCATTTCCTATAAGTAGAGATGATGGGTAACGGTAATATTCTCCCATTGACTATGATTCAGTTTGTGAAGTTTCTTAACTTTATCTTCATTGCCAACGATATACAGAACTCCCAAGTATACACAGATAACACTTTCCTTACGCACAATGTACATGACTTCGACAATATATTTAACTTATTTACTACCTTACTTTATTTACTTTAATCAATTTAATTTTTATTCATCTATATATTATACAAGTGTACATAAATAATAAGACTTGAATTTTTGGTGCCATGGAAAGACATATAAAGACAAGACAGATAAGAAGTCTAGAATAAATATTTTTTATATGATATTTCCTGCTCACGGCCAAGGCAAGGTGTCTTCTAAACTACTGATAATTGTATTTGACTCTGTTGTGACTAATGATATTCGAGTGACATGCCACTCCGTTTGATTAATTGTACCGAAAAAAATACACAACAAAATTTAATTATTTTTATCCAAAAAAGGAAACTCAACTATTTGTATAATTTATAAATGTCTACCAAAACCGAATTTTTTATATTTGTGAAGTGTAACTTATTTTTTTTATATACACTTACCGAGCATTAGGACTGGATTAAAGTAATAATAAAATCATTAACATATCTACCAAAATCTTCGGAGAGAGAGAAATATATTTATATCAACAAATACCTACTTTTGCAATAATAAGACGCTTTCTACGCTTATAGCCCCACAGTAGAATTTCTGCTATGTCATGGATGCCATGTGCACACAAAGAATTCACGAACACTTAGACCCAGAACAGAAATCTAAATTCATCGTTCCAATATCTGTCTAGCCGGGAATCGAACCCGGGTCCTGTTGCAGATGACACCAGTAACCGCTCCACCACGCGAGTCGTCAAATAAGTATTGTACCAAGATAGCATCGAAGGCTACTTGGTACTACTAAAATAAACGCATTCCAATAAAAGTATTTTGTTTAACTATTTAAATAACTATAACGTGTAACCAGTAGCGGTGTGACAATAGATTATTTACGGTAGTTAATACTTATGTTGGGCAGGCGTCCGTTGCATGCATTAAAATTATTATGCATTCAGAGGAGCTCAGGGCTCAATGGACTATACACTTAAACTGCATTACTGAAATATTGTTGTGTAAAATAGGAAAATAATGTCACAAGTAATATTTTAGTTTTATTATTATTTTTATTACCTACCATTATGCTGTTTTTGCATTTAATTTCGATGTTTTATTAAGTTGCCTTTAAGATTTCGAATTAATGAAACATCATCGTTATAAAAGTATTTTTATTTGTCAATTCCTTCTTTTTTGTTATTTTACATAACAATGGTGACAAATAGTGTATTCGTTTTAATTTCTAATAACTTATTATAATGAAAGGTTAGTTATGTGACCTCGCCTCAAGCTATTTTGCTATAAATCGAATAATTTAAGTATTTCACCTATTGTTAATGATATAGGATCTTGTTTCGACATAATGGTGCAGCATTTTAAAGGGTAAAAAAATGCCATGAAATATCGTTACAATACATCATTTCAAATTGTAGATACGTAAATATCGTTATTAGATAATAAATATTTATCAGTTCTACGTATAAGTATAGAAAGAACAATCAGAGACAGCACAGAAATCAAGAATTAAAAAAATATATAATTATAAAAAAGAAACAAGTAAAGCATCTTTGATATTTGTTTTAGAATCTTATGAAATAATATTATAAGTATACATTTTATTTATGCCATAATTATATTATTATATCCAAGTTCCGCGTTTCCGTCAATCTCCTTGCATCTATCAGTAAATAAGATATAAAATATAATTTATTGTTTTCGAAATGTAGTCCGACGTAGTCACATCGACCCACGTATGGCCCGAATGTAAAAAATGTAAGAATGGAAATGCATCATATGGAACGTATGTTTACAAATTGAGGTTGAACTTAAAATTCGAGCGTCGAGCTACTCCATTGAATATTAAAGTAACTACTTAATTCTTAGGTATTATGTCTCACGTAAACAGAAGATTGTTTGAATAGTCACTTAAGCATGTTTACTTATTAGTTTATGGGACTTATGGTTGTTCATACTTGAGTGTTTTTACTAATACTGTTTTATTTTGAGACTTACTTCTGCTTGCGGCTCTGCTCGCCTGTGCCTCTATCCGTCTATCCTCACAAACCGATGCATTTATAATATTAGTAAGATAAGTTTAAAAAATATTTTGCTTTAAATCTAGATGTCCTTGATCATTTACCTACACGATGATTGAATAGATGGTTAGTGAAAAAATACGCTTATGGCTATGTACTACCAGATTTTATGTATAGTAATGTAATGTAACTTATGTAAAATTTACTCTTATTCCGTTCCGTTTCATACTCTCATTCATGTAATATTTAATAGTTATTACAACATTGCGTTTCTTAATATGACGTAGTACTTACAATAAAATTGCTAAATAATTACATTTTTTGCGGTTCCATCACTGTCATATTTTTATTAAATTTTGTTAAACAATTTTGATTGAGGTTTTCAATAAACAGCTTCTTATGATAAAATTTACGTATTATGATGCAACTGAAGCAAACCTTGTGTCCCGCACCTTAAAATGTAATTTTAAAATAATTACCCATAAAGAGCCTAACCTTAAGGTGTCAATAAATTACATAATACTCAAGGTTTCACGTCAGTAACCATTTGCAAGGAAGTCATTCAACTCAGTGGAGGTAGTATAGTGACATGCACAAACAAATATGTAGATAGATCCCGCAGATGCATGTAAGTTAGCGTGCCAAAAACGGAGCGCAAACGAGGCCAAAAAAGCTTCCATTGACCAAACGCAATTATAAATAAAATATAGTTGTGTTATATTTAATAATAGGAATTTAAAAGAAACTTTGTCTCGAGTAATAGAAAATAATTGCTTTCATCTGCAAGTAAGTTTCTTTTAAAACTTATCTATAATTAAAGGTGTTCTTATACAGAAATTAAACTGAAAAAGTGACACACTCATACAAATGACGATAGATGCGTAATCTATTGAAATATATGTCTGTGGTGACATGTCTAAACTTTGATTAATTTAGCACATTCCGACTTTTTTGGTACAAAGTCGTTAGCATTTCATTTCATCGTCATATTCAATTTGAATAAGTGATTTGGCAACAGTCCTCTTGACATTGATTTATCGACGAGTTTTGTCAACAAAATTTGGTCATAATTATATCCATGAAAGAAAGAGACAACTGGAATTGGCACGTGGGCGAATCGAGGCGACTACCAGTAGGAACAGCTGTGCCTACTTAACGTCAGTGAGTCGTAAATTTTGTTTTGCGGGTAGTAAAATTTGTGTAAAACTTCGTAAACATGACTCGTTAATTGTGAACAACAAACAACCAATAAAATGCAGGTTTCTTACTGGTAAAATACTATTAGGCGCTGATTTCTATGTATTTTTTTGGCTACAACGGTTTTCATACTAATCGGCTATTATGCCACTTCCGCTTTTTTCTCTCTTTTCCATAATCACACCAAAATCCAAATCCAATGTTACGGATGTGTAAATATTTTTGGAGCGACCAATCTATTTGATGACTGTTGGGGTTAATTAGGAGTTTTAGTGAGATCTATCTCGTTAGTGATTAATTTATTGTGTTTCTTTATTTCTGTAAGCACATATCAAACTCGGTTAACTCTACTGTAAGTTTAGATAATATATTTCTATCATTTCCCAGTTTTAACTTTAGTGAACTTATCCAAGTATAATATGTAGATACTTACAGACTTAAGATACTTTTAAACGATTATTTACAATTACTGTATTTACAGTTTGTTATTACAATATTCAAATAGCAATTACTATAGGTCTGCAAACCGTAAACGTAGATATATTAAGTACTAAAAGTCTGTAGACTCCCAATTAGCGCTGCTATAACTGGTCTTGTATCGTTATAACGCAAAGATTTAATTCGTCTTCTTAAGATAATTCAGTTTAATAAAGCACCTGTACTCTGAATTAACAGCAGAAAAAAACACAGACATATTTTTTTTTTAAGTTTTAATTCTGTAGTACTCAAGTGTACTACTCAGTGCAGAGTAAATACTCAAGTGCATAAATTTGTTTTAAAAATGTTTTTTTTCGAAGTTACTCTAATTTCAATCTACTTTAACGTAAGTTTACTACTACTCAAAGAAAAACTTAAAATTTCATCAACATGAATTATTAATAATAGGGTTCATTTCACAGATCTCTCATGTAATAACATCTTTGAACTTAGTATCATACCCTTTAAAGACAATCATAAAACTGTATTCACACGCTTCATTGATCCCTTACAAATTTATTTGACGTTTATATTGTATTGTACACTTCACTTAGGCTACGCTTCCTTATAGAAAGTCAAGTAGGGTCGCCGTGAACCCATTACTACCACTTTGCTGGGTACTGGTCTCTTCTGTGAACGGGTTTAAAACCATAAATAGCTGGTCAAATGCGATTTGGTACATTTCACACACCTTTGTGATCTTTTTCAAGAACACTTCAATTTGTTCAGTATTTTCTTTTTTCTAGCCAAAAATTTAATCCATATAATGATAATGTCTGAACTGACTACAAACTTCTCATACACCAGTAACCCATATATTTTAAGTGTAGTCCCAGTCATCACATTACTCATTTTAACAGTCGATTTTTAAAGACACAACATTATATAAAATTACATTTATTTATAGAAGTATCATTTAAATTTAAGTGATTCCGATTGAATGTTATTTTGGTTGCGTTATGTTGCCATTCCATCGTAATAAAACTTGTTAGGCCTTGTTGATAGTCATGAGTCTATTTTAATAATGATAGGCTATATAGTTTCCATCATTAGATTTTTTTGTAGCTCTGAAATGGAATTTAGAGTCATTAATTATATTAAAGTATGTTTTTTACACATACGCCTTATTTGGTCGCCGAATATAAAATACGCGTCTGTTTTACGGCCTTTAGGCAATATTTTTTAGCTTGAGTATCGTAAAAAAGTCATATAGAATAAATACCTAAATAGAATATAATTTAGTTTTATTTAGCATAAAACCAGTCTGGCTCCATTTTTAGGTATAATAATACGAATACTAAAAACTTGTGAACGTTATTTCGAATAACATTATATTATAGGCTCAAAATTTTGTTAAAAGGTTTAAATTTGAAAGTTGAAAAATGTAAATATACAAATATATTTTCATTTTTTATAGATAAAAATGCCATAATTAAATTGCGATCAAATTTTTAATAAAACTACCTGTACCCGCGGTTTCACCCGCGTTAAAAACTAAAAGTAGCGTATGTTACGCCTTAGACTTCCAGTTATCTTCTAGTGAAAGTCCCGTCAAAATTGGTCTAGTCGTTTTAGAAGATTACCTCTGTCAAACAGACAGGCAAACAAAAAGTTTTTAATTGCATCTTTATAGGTATCGTGTATACTTTCATATACATTGAGTAAAAAATGTTATTTTAAATGATAAACAGACACGTCAATTTTATTTATTTGTATAGAATACATTTTATGATGTCGGCTCAGCATACTACACAGATACAATATTGGTAGAGCTTTATGTGAGAACTGCTAATTGAATACTTTATTAGCAGATTAAACATTGATCGATATCAATGTTTATGTTGATAAATATTGATCGATACTATATCGAAATATCTTTATAGAGTTTGGAGGAAATATTGTATACAGATATATAAAAAATGTCAAGTTCGAGTCAAATTGCCATATAATAGATTCTATACCATAACTTTTTTATCGTGATAGAGGCTTCTTCAAACTTCACGCTCTAACAGAATAATTACGTGAAAATGAAACCACTAAGCCCACATCTAATAGTTTTACTAGTTGTGCTAGATTTACCTAATACTTATTTCTATTTTTAGCCTTCATAGTTAAATCTGCTGTATGGTGTGAAATTTGTAATACATAACTGGATTCTGTTATGCAGAAAAGATCCAGTCAACATTTTATGCGAAACACACAAATATCCGTAATCTACTAATCAAGTTTCAAGTTTCATATATTCAATCAAATCAAATCAATCAAAATTTGAACTGTATCAAAGTAAAAATACTTATGATTTTTCTATTAACGATAAAAATTTGAACCGCGTTTACCCAAAAATAAAGAAGTTGTTGAATTTTTCCTGTTTTTTTTTCCGGGTCCAATTATTAGTCTAGAACACATACCTTAATAAAGGATAAAATTAACTTCTTACATTTATACCAAGCATTTTCCAAGTAAAAATATTGACAAATAGAATAGTTTATTTTAGTGTACAATAACTTTATATATCTTATAGTTTTATTCGAAAATTTTAAACTAAATCTCCACCACCCAATGCGGTAGATATTCAAATTAGCGTAAAAGAGACCTTAACCGCTACCGAGTTTGATTGTTATTGCGGGATTTATGCGTTCAAGCAAACAAATGTCACTAGAAACGGTTTTCAAGATATACTTGGAATCAGTGAGTACTACCATCAACGATTAAGTAGCAAAATAGACCCCTAGTGATATATGAACACTTCGCTTTCTATCAGTTATAATGAAAAGCAACTTATCACAACAGCTTATTGAAAATATGTTTATGAGGTTAAGCTGAAATTGATAAGAAAAAAAGACACGATGAAGTTTAGTCTAGTCTCTTTACTTCTATAAAGACTGAGTAGAAAAAATCTGAAATGGATTTTTTAATCTAGATTTATCAGGTGTAATTTTTTTTATACTTTACACATCTATTCTAAAAGACTCTAAACGAATAATCATTAGGACTCAATACAAATAAAAAATAAAAAAGACCTCTTATTAAGTATTAAAAATGCAAATATAATGACCAGACAACCATTATTATATTATTAAAGTTTACTCGTAGGTTACTCTTGCATATATTTTGGTATGCGCTCTATTAAATTTGAAACCGTTGATTGATTTATGGATTTTTCTTACCGCCGTAGACTTACGAGGTATTCCTGGAACGTTGTTAGTAATCCGTTATTTTCGGTTCACCAGACGTATTATTATAGCCATTTGATGAGATTTATGGTGGGTTGTGCGAAACTGTTTACTATTGGCGTCTATATTTTAGTAGCTCATGTCAAGATCACTTCCTGTAGGTTATAGCGTAAGCGATGAATAGAATGGTGAAGTAACACTTTTGTACTGGTAGTAATGAACCCATTTTATTAGTAGGACAGTAATATGAGGACCCGTGTGGCGGAGCGATTACCATGCCGGTTTGACGCTCGTCCCGAGTTCGATTCCCGGCCAGTAAGACATCTGAATGATGAATCTAGATTTCTGTTCTGGGTCTGGTGTTTGTGTTTTACATGGCACCCACTACACAGGATAAAATCCTACTGTGGGGCTATGAGTGTAGAGAGCGTTAAAAAGGAGCCCTATTACTCCTATACGTTCTCTTCAATTAAAAAAATAAATCACTTTTTTTCCTAATAAGCCCTAAATAAATTATCATATCATGATTGCTATTGACGCATACATAAACAAGAATAAAACACCTCTACACATAGGGTAAAAGCCGGATAGTTGCCTCGAAGGGATAGTTGCCCCGGTTGTTCATTTACTATGTTAGGGATTATTTTGG
>DWPV01001239.1:0-21840 GCA_018251915.1 Urbanus proteus proteus | reverse complement strand
TAGCTCAGCCAAACAGACAGACAGACAGACAAATTTTTTTTTAATTGCATTTTCGTTATAGGTATCGTGTATACTTTCATAAGCATTGAATTTTTTATTCATATTATTTAAATATCACAAACAGACACTTCAATGTATATATTTGGTATTATTCAATATGTGGTTTGACTGATGTTATTTTCATAAACTGATATCCGCAGACAACATTCCGCATCGTGCACGGCGCGGGCGAGTGGCAGGTGTTCGCGGACGCGGCGCTGGTGGGCGAGCTGCGGCACCGCGCGGCGGCGGGCGGCGCGCGCGCGCTGCGCCTGCGCGGGGACCTCTTCCCCGAGCGCGTGTACCTCTGCCCCGCACCCACTACGCCGATAGGAGATAACTAGTGTCCGACTGACGGTCTTTCTGTTGTTCGGTTGTTCGGCAATCACGGCACCTTCGGCCGAAGCCGAAGCCGAAGCTTCGGTCGGACACTAGAGACATCTGACAACTTGTACTTGTATATCTAACAGCGTAGTAGCTTGGGGTTGCTGTAAAAACATGGAGGCGTTAAAATTCGACGCTTGAAAATTAAGCTATGAGTTTAAATGTTTACTGTTGCTTATTAAGGTACTCCCCATAATCTTTTCTGTGGTACTCCCTAACTGCGTGCTCCGGTGCTCGTATGTCATTGTGGGGACGTCTTCCCCGAACATGTTTACCTCTGCTACTGCCACTACACAGATAGGAGACAACTGACAACTTGTACTTGTGTATGTTACAGCATTGTAGCTTAGGGCTGCTATAGAAATTACGGGGGCGTTAAAATTTGACTCTTATTAAGCTATGAGATTAAATGCTAACGTCGTTAATATGCACGATAGAAACTTTTCCCCGAGGGCGTCACCATCTGCCCTGTTGCCGTCAATCTGTTGGGGTATAATTGAGTACTGGTTCTAGAATATTTGTAACTGCTAATGCTGCTAACGATCATTGATTTAGGAATGACGTGCCCCCCAATCAAACCAACTTAGGAAAATCCAATTCTTCAAAATAAATCTCGAATTTTTAATGTAATAGTCTATTTCGAATGTTGATGCTTTAACCAAATTCGAATAGGCTTAAAAATCAAAGTCCTCGTTATGGACAGTTATAAAAAAATTGTTAAGTAAACTAGTATTGCTTTAAGTTCAATGCATTCAGTGTAGTTAAATTAACCATACTACAATAAGATTATGTAAAAATAAATCTTTAATATATACCTGTTATGTATTATGATAATTATAATTGCAAGGATGATTATCGCTGTATATAAGGTAAAATAATGTTACCTACGTATATCGCATATTATTATGAAAAGCTTTTATTATACAATAACACATGTTAACTAAGTATTAAGCTAGTGGCAATATTTATTTTTAGCTTTATTAGAAGCCCAAGTTTTTGAATCTAAATTACTAGAATCTAAGTAGGTTCTTGTACACGCATTATAGTTTTAAGTCGTACATAATATGTGATAAGATGCCTTAAATATTGATGCCGGCCACTGCAAAAGCAATACGGATAGACATGCAAAATATACTCATGCTTGACTTATATCTCTATTGTAGTTAATATTATTACGAGTATGATTTTTTTTTGTTATTTGATATAACGATATATGTTATATATTATGTTATGGAAGTAAATATGTTTGGTTGCGTAAATAAAATTATTATGAACTATTATACATAAACATGCACCTATGCATCTTGTGAACTGGATTTAACGTTGAACGTAGTTAAACAATATCTTTTGTTATTGTATACTTAATCAACATAAATAGCGGATATATCCGTCTCAGTGTAGGTACCCTTTTAAAATTCCCAGTGAATCAATGCATTTATGTAGGTACCTTTTAGAATGCAATTAAAAAAAAAGACAAAATAATGTGTTCAAATTTATAAATACTTATACAAAGACCTTACCAATGTCTGTTTTGTCGTGAAACTTTATATTTAGCACCGTGAGTACTTGAAGATACATTTACGTACGATAAGCTTATACTTATATTGTTACTTAAATAGTTACCTCTGAAAGGTAATCTTATACTATATATATACAGAACTTTATTGTATGTAAATATATTAAATATAACAAAAAATATTTAATCCATTGTTTTTATTTAAAAATGAAACATACCTGTACACATAAGATCATAATCCTACCCGAGGTCGGCCACAAATGCGCTGTTACCCCCTGAGGAGTAAGTAGGAACACCGCGAATAAGTATGTCTCCCTTACCTAACCCTTGAACCCAGACCACAGCAGTGCTTAACACAATTGTTATTATGTAGAAATAGATGTGGCGGTGGTGCCGGTGGAGTCGAACCACAAGGAATCTATAAGCAAATTAAAAATATCGCAAACTAGCAGGCAAATATCGAAGAGTATATAATCAGAGATAGGTGAAGTACGATAGGTAGTTGGTTGTTGTCGACGATTAACGAGACATGTTTAAGAAGATTACAAAAAATTTACTACTCGAAAATTATAGGCTACATATATCTCGAAATTACAATTCCCGTGGAGTACTTATGTTTTGTGCATATCGTTTTTAGATAGATGCCGTCAAACACACTTGTTTCTTAATTTTCCTTTTTTTCCATACAATTAACCTAACGCAAAGGCCACCTGAGTATTTATCGTCCCCTATGGATATTTGTATACTACCAGAGGAGTGCCAATTTTGCGCCGACTTTGTAGCGCCCATGTCATATCATAGCGCTCCGTGAAACGTCAGGAAGAAGCTCGTTCCAAATCTTGCACGTTAGAGGCATGAAGAATCGCGCAAATCTAACTGTGGAGGACCGCCACAACTCCAATTGACAAGAATAGACCTTCATCCTTCGGCGAGTGGTGCGATGGAGGAAAGACTTATTGGTCGAACAGTTTCACAAGACACTCACCATTGTAAGGCTGATAGAATACTCCTATCGTATTTGTAGTGTACAGGTTTACAATTGCAAGTTAGGACATGGGTGTATTTATATGTGAGATTATATGTATTATAATGACTATATGAGTATGTACTGTCGTCTCGGCTGAAGCACTGCGCGGGCGCTAGAGGGCGCGGTGAGCGACGAGGGTCAGTGGTTGACAAAGCAAAGAGTAGAGTAAATATACCTACTGGCGTGGTTGACGGGCGGTCGCTAGGCGAGGATGCGGTACGCAACAAGCGAGCCGATAAGCATATACTATATCCGAAGCTAAGTATAATTACCCAATACTAATATGTAAGATCTACAGGATAAAATAGGATAAAAGTGAACACTGCAGTATTCCACCTCCTTCTATCTCCGATATTATTAATTTGCTTTAAACATTATATCATACGCTTTGGTTATTCAAAGATCATACGCTTGCATTTGTACTATAGAAACAGAAGTGGCCAACATACATTACATACATAACAGAAACAGCTATCGGAGGTATTTTTTCCCCGTGTCACTCATTTTAATTTTTAACTGCTATAGTAGCACGTGGGATCATATTCCTAGTAAGGGAATCGAATTCCCCCATAATTCCCCGTGCTTCTACCGCAGTCGAAATTATTAATACGGGAAATACCAGTGTTACTACCAGTTTAATATAAAATACGTAAATAAGAAATTATCGGAAAACCCCCAAAGTAAGGTATATACCCTATAGGCTATTATATAACGGGAATGTTTAAATATGTATATAACTTGTATTTCTTTAACACGAGTGAAACCGCGGGCAGTAGTAGGTATATATTACGATTGCTAAACTTAATAAATAGTGCATAATTATCATTATAATTAAATCATTATTATCACATTACTTTAATCGTTTCCTGTTTACTTCCTTGCGATTATTAATAAAGCTGTAGAGTTATTATATTTTATCATTATTTCTATAATTTCCGGACAGTTTGGTTGTCTGTTTGTTGGTTGTCAACTTCAAAATTCTATATCTCAATTTGGCATTTTTATTAATAACGTCAAGTATTTTGACATCAAATTGGTATTTGGTAGTTTTTTTTTAAAATTTTGACAGTGACAATTGACATGAGATTTAAGTTATTTGTTGTGTGTAGATATTTATAGGTAAAGGTGTGTGTATTATTTATTAAAAATAATTACTTGACTCGGACGATTATTTGAAACTGAACATATATTTTTTTATTTTCATGTAGGGTAACAGACGCCACCGCACAAACGTCGGTATAAAACAGTACCAAGCAGGATCGTAGCGGTCGCGCTTATGTGTTTGACCTTCTCAAGGTGACCGATACCGCGGCACATTTGATCAGTCAGGGTTCGGCAGCTGTCGTGGACTGTGTTGCCTGAGAAGGTGGGAGTAAAAATGAGCGTACAAACGGATTCGGAGAAGCGCAAGCAGATCTCCGTGCGCGGGATCGTTGCGGTTGAGAACGTCGGTGAGGTGAAGAAGGCCTTCAATCGTCACGTCCACTACACGCTCGTGAAAGACAGGAATGTCGCAACGCCAAGAGACTACTACTTCGCCCTGGCGCATACTGTCCGCGACCACCTCGTCTCCCGTTGGATTCGTACTCAGCAGTTTTACTATGAAAAGGATCCGAAGGTGAGACCCTGAATAAAATTAGTCTCAGGAAAGCAATTGATTAAATATAAATTAAAATTTTGATATTTTATGTGATAGAAACATTGATAATTTTATTGCCAATGCTATAATACAATTTTGAATCAATTTTAATTTTAAATGATTATAAAGTGATGGACGTCTAATTGTGATATAGATTAGACAGTAATTAATGACTAATAGAAGTTGCCAATGAAAACTAGAGAGAACTGTAGATACTTTTTCTGTTATTTTTACACAAATATATTTTATGGTGGGTCAATTATATTTAATACCTACATATTTATACACGGTGAAACTAAATAATCTTTATTTATTATACAGAAATCAAGTCAATAAATTTGTTTACATTGGTTGATATTCGCTTGGTAGAATCCTATGTAGTTCAACTCTGGAGGTACCTTTGCCTCACTTATTTTTGCTTTATATCTTGCTTTGCTTGATAAGGTATCTATTTTACCTCACTGTTTAAAACAAGTTTCAAAGTTCAGTTCATGCACTGCTGTCTGTCACTTACCTGCAGATGGATGTATCTTACAAATTTGCTACTTTCCGATTAAAAAAAAAACGTTTATTTTACTTTAATGCTAAATTTCAATACTAAACTGTGGTACATAAGTACATACTATAAGTTTCCAATAAAATTATTGTTATTAATTATTATTGCTTAGTGATGGTCAATAACGATAAATCATGTATGGTCTAGGGCCTTAGGTTAAATAATAAGGTCAAGTACCAGTAATATAAAGTGATAACTATCATTGCATCAATTGATGAACAAAATGATTACTTGTCTCTATGTAATTGCTTATAATTTGATCCCTAAAATTTTACCAGTTAAATAAATATCACTGAAATTTGGCATCTTTCTTGAAAGAACCTACAACTTATTCTTTGCAATTGGATATGACTCAATGGCCGAAAGCTTCTATTTAAATATTGATCAGTCTTATTATAGGAGGATTCATTTGTTTCATAAATTGCAAGGCTACTTGCAAGGAGGTTTGAACATTAGGTAGAGTATTGGATAAGCTATGCAATGTAAGAATCGATAAATTATAGGAGATGAAATAGACACCATTGAAACTTATAAGATGATGTACACCTGAGAACAGTGTGAATATTTGTGAATAGAATATTTGGGAGACTTATCAGCCAAATTCACTGCCATTGACGGTTGGTACATCAAGCAACTCAAATAATTAGAACCTTATGTCATTTTAACCACTTAATAGCTGGGTAAATAATATATCAAATAACAAATAATTAAAATAAATTTTGGGGCCTGTTCCTCGCAATGTTTTTATAATTAAATTATTATGGTTATGAAGGAAAAATTTCCTAGAAGGCATAGGTTACATTTGTATTAATATTTATCAAACGCTAAATTAAGCTATGAAGATTGGCCAAATTTCTCAAAAAAATACCCTATAGATGACTTCTCTTCCGTCATTGAAAATGTTATGTACAAATATACATGTACACGTTCAATAATGGGAAGACAACTGCTGCAAATGTTTCCATGTATGTCATAAATTAAACAAATTCTTTTTTTCTAATAAACAAATTGTATTCTTTGCCATTCTTATGATATTTTTCATGTGTAGCGTGTCTACTACCTGTCCCTGGAATACTACATGGGACGGTCACTTCAAAATACCATGATCAACCTGGGCATCCAGGGCACAGTGGATGAGGCCCTGTACCAACTTGGGTTGGACATTGAAGAGTTGGAGGAGTTAGAAGAAGATGCTGGACTTGGCAACGGAGGCTTAGGCCGCCTGGCTGCCTGCTTCCTGGACTCCATGGCTACTCTGGGCTTGGCTGCTTATGGTTATGGTGAGAAAATAAAATTATAAATATGGTGCTCACTTTCCGTAATTCATTTTTGTTTTTATTTTTAGGTTGTATCTTATTTTTGTGCAGCAAATCTACAAATTCCTTTCAACTTTTAAGCCTTACCTCTATCATTCGGGTGTTGATATAATTATCTCTGATTGCTTCCAATATTCAAGTATTGAATAATCAGTTACTATATTAATACCCAATTCTTATTATATTCTCGTCATAAGCCATGTTCAGTATTAGTTACAATTGGAAGGATGCATTAAATTTTTCCAACAGGTGTTTGTTACCAATCACAATATGACATATCTTCTTACAATTGTCATTATTGTCTTAGGTTTATAAAGTAAATACATTATATTAATCTTATCCTAAAGTATAGTAAGCTACTTGTAGTTTTAGAAGACAGATGCGATTAAAATTGTATATTATACATTATACAATTGGATGTAATTCGACCAATTGCTTACAGACGCCAATGTATTGTTATTATTTTATAAAGCCTGCAATTAATTTATGACGTTTTGGTCACATTGTTACTACTATATCTATTTAGTCAATGACAATCCAAGGACAAATCTGTTTAACAATTTGACTGGAGATGGAATAACTATAATTGCACCAAGTAGTTGTCAAATAAATGTTGGCGATTTGCCAATTATAAATATTCGTACTAATTGCGGCGTCGAGAACCGCGAAACGTTTGTATAAATATATCCTACAATTGGGGTCATATAGCATGTCACGTTGTAAAAGTAGTGTTTATATATGCCACCTAATCTTATCGTGATTTACATTAAATATTTTATTATAAAAAAATATTTGTTTGTAGGACGTTCACCTCATGTTCAGCTATTTATGGTCTTTCAGTATATTTTTGGCAACTTAATATGTCTACATGGTCTTTTAGTCAACATTTTGGTCATGCCGCTGTCCAAAAACGATATATCAGACAAGTAAGGTATATGTAGTGTCTGGCCGACGCTTCAACCCACTTAGGTCAGAAAAAGTAAGTCCATCGAAATTCAAAATATTTATTCAAAATACAGATTTCTTATTGAAAGTCAATAAAATCTACCACAACTTCGCGAGGTGTTTCGTTATAGAGAAGCGCAAAAGATACTCTATAACACACATCTCTTTTTTATTTCTTATATTCCATTGCGTTAGTTTACGTTTTATATTTTTATATACATACATTGATAGTAAATAAGTGGTTTTGGCTTGAATTAATGCCAAATGTTGGTGTCTTCGATTTAGATAATACGGTTCAAGTGGCATTATTCGAATCGTATGATTATTATTAACGAGGATGTTGCTTAAGTGAAATGGATGACCGCATCCGCAGAAGATATTGTAGCGATTGCATATTATATTTCATTCTTCATGCTAGATGTACATCGTAAGATACCTATCTACAAAAGTAACATGATGTCATTGGTATCAACCAACTTTCATATCTCATATATGCTGTTAACACCTTGGAATTTGTTATAGACGAATTTTTGCACAATGCTAATGAACTTATTATGATAATTGTATTTTACGGTACGGCTTTTAACTAGTATTTATAACAACCAAATATAATGATATCTCATATTATTATTACATATTACCTAGTAAGATTTTTTTGGGTTTTGTACAAGAACATAATAAGTATAAAAAAACTTTTGTACCGTAGATGCATTTAAATCAGCTTTAAAGTAATTTTAAGCAAATCTGTTAAGAATGAATACTATTTCATCAATATGTAGTTGAATACTTGAAGATATTTACTTAAGAGTTAATTTATTTTTATTAATATATTTTATTATACAAAAGCACTACGTAAGCAATCTCGTATTAAGCATTAAGTTTTAAAATTGTAACTGTATCGAATTCCACTGATTGTGTAAGATCTAAACATAGTCTGTGTCTATTTAAAAATATAGTTTTTAAAAATAAATATGTAATACAAAACAATGTAGTAGTAAAATGTGTTTTAACCAAAATCTTCCAGGTTTTAGTCATATTCTGGGCCAAGTAGGTAGTTAGTTTGGCACAAGTTTTACATTAATGAAATTAGAATCGGAGTATTAGGTGAACATATTGGAGCTTTCTTCAACACTTACTACATATTTGTATTTATTTACTGTTTGTGTGCCATAGGAATTTTCCTGTGTTCAATATTATCAATTACAAATTTGTAGTACTTTAATACCCAGCATTTTGTTTGAAACTCAAATAAATGTACTGCATTTAAGTAATGAAAAACAAAACATTTCATTTTGCTTTATAGAATAAGAATAGACAGACACTACTTACATATTCAATACTTTTAAATATTATCTATTACTACATAATGCAATAATTCTGAGAAAGAGATGTTGAATTTTTCCCAATCAGGGAAATGTGCCTTGTTGATTTCAGTCCATGAAAAACTCTGAAAGGCGACACTGTTGCACATCTCAGAGATTTAATTTCTTGGTCGCCTTTTTCAACGTCCACGGGAAGTGAAAGTGATGCCATGCATCACTGTTTCTTGATCACTTCAAATTGATTACAAATAATATGCTACAATAACTACAAGCAAGAATTTAAATAAAGTTGTTGTTCTAATATCTGTTAACAGGCATAAGGTACGAATACGGTATATTCGCGCAGAAGATTGAGAACGGCGAGCAGCAGGAGGAACCCGACGACTGGCTGCGGTATGGCAACCCGTGGGAGAAGGCTCGCCCGGAGTTCATGCTACCGGTCAACTTCTACGGCCGCGTGGTCGACACGCCGCAGGGCAAGAAGTGGATCGACACACAGGTGACGAAAAATAAAACTTTTTGTAGTAGTAATGTAATAACAAACGACTATGCAGTCTACCTGATGGTAAGTGCCCACTGCCGACATATGTAATCAACCCTACAGAGGTTGATTACAGTCGTCTAAATTTTAATTAATTTAGAAAATTATTCTGCGTCACTTCACTTATAATAAATGTCCAAAAATCCACAAAACATAATACAATACCAGTTCGCAGAAAATGCTTCTGTAATAAGTATGTATGATATGTCTATAAAACTACTAAAACTAATACTATACTATAAAATAAAATACGATACACTGCGTTTATAACCCTCGCTTCGCTCGGGCGCTAACTTCACGCCGTGCCTTAATAGGCAACATAGGTCACCCGTATCGTAATGTACTATTTTAGTCTACAAAATATACCTTCTTTTAACATGTATACTTTATTAAAACAATGAAATGTTTGTGTCATCAGATTGTGTTCGCGATGCCGTATGATAACCCAATCCCTGGTTATAACAACAACGTTGTTAATACACTACGACTTTGGTCTGCCAAGAGCCCAATTGATTTCAACTTAAAATTCTGTGAGTATTATTTCTGTACTGTCACACATTTTTTCATTTTGCTTTTTATATGTCAGAAATAAAGTATAATCATAAATTTAATTTCAGTTAACTCCGGTGATTATATTCAAGCTGTATTGGATCGTAATGTTGCTGAAAACATTTCAAGGGTGCTTTACCCCAATGACAACTTCTTCGAAGGGAAGGAATTGCGTCTTCGACAGGAGTACTTCATGTGCGCGGCCACTCTTCAAGATATTATTAGGAGATACAAGTCATCCAAGTTTGGCTCCCGTGAAGCTGTCAGGACTACATTTGATAGTCTTCCCGACAAAGTTGCTATTCAACTCAACGATACTCATCCGTCTTTGGCTATTCCTGAGTTATTGAGAATCCTGCTTGACATTGAAAAACTCCCTTACGATGAAGCTTGGAATATCGTCGTGAAATGCTGTGCATACACCAACCACACAGTTTTACCTGAAGCTCTGGAGAGGTGGCCGTGCTCCATGCTGGAAAATGTTCTTCCTAGACACATGCAGCTGATATATCACATTAACTTCTTGCATCTCCAGGAAGTTCAAAAACGTTGGCCTAACGACCTCGACCGCATGCGTCGGATGTCACTCATTGAGGAGGAAGGAGAGAAACGCGTCAACATGGCCAATCTCTGCGTGGTGGGCTCCCACGCCGTGAACGGCGTGGCCGCTATTCACTCTGATATTCTTAAAGCCACCGTTTTCCGTGATTTCTACGAAATGTGGCCCAACAAATTCCAGAACAAGACCAACGGAATAACTCCACGCCGTTGGCTGCTACTCTGCAACCCCGGGCTCTCGGACCTCATTTGCGATAAGATCGGAGACGACTGGACCTCCCACTTGGAGAAACTGCAGGGTCTCAAGCGCTGGGCGAAAGATCCTACATTCCAGCGCGCCGTGATGAAGGTGAAGCAGGAGAATAAGTTCAAACTGGCAGCGTTGATCGAAAGGGACACCGGGGTGAAGATCAATCCCGCTTCGATGTTCGACGTGCAAGTGAAGCGCATCCACGAATACAAGCGGCAGCTGTTAAACATCCTGCACGTGATCACGCTGTACAACCGCATCAAGCGCGACCCCAGCGCGCCCATGACGCCGCGCACCGTGATGATCGGCGGCAAGGCGGCGCCCGGCTACTACGTCGCCAAGCAGATGATTGCGCTGGCGTGTGCCGTCGGCAACACTGTAAGTTATCTTTTGCTTAGATTTGCATTTAATTCCGCTTCTACATACGTTGCGTCAAAACCCATAAAACCCGCGAAACACGAGTATATATGGTTCGTGACTTAACGTACGTAGTCATCGGACATCGTTGGCAGTTTTTGTCTCGTTTTACGTTAGATTCGCGGCTAAATTTTGTGGCCATGGTTTACAGGCCAGTGTAGAGCCGGCATTACACACATTAACAAATCTAATGAAATGATACTTTAAACCGTACATTATATTAAAAAAAATACCTATCGGGATTAATACGCCACAAAATTATTTTTTTAAACACAAGTTTGTGTATCCAAGGTCCTCAAAAATAGTAATATATTAAGGAATGCACACACAAGTCACAATATTTTAGTTAGCAATTGTTTTGGTATCTGTACGTGAAGTTTCAAAATACTCTTTTTCCTATTATGCTCATAGGAGTATGATTATATTATTTTAGTATAGCAAACTTTGCGTTTTAGGTGAACAATGACCCGGATGTTGGCGACAAGCTGAAGTTGATATTCCTGGAGAACTACCGCGTGACATTGGCGGAGCGTATAATGCCGGCGGCGGACCTCAGCGAGCAGATCTCCACCGCGGGCACGGAGGCCTCCGGTACTGGCAACATGAAGTTCATGTTGAACGGGGCCTTGACCATCGGGACCATGGACGGAGCCAACGTCGAGATGGCCGAGGAGGCAGGCGAACATAATCTCTTCATATTCGGAATGCGCGTTAATGACGTCGAAGCGTTGCAAAGACGCGGGTAAGTTTTTGTTACAGGTGATAATATGCCTTCGATGGATGTTATAATGCTATAAAGACTACACTTTCCAAGTAATCTTCAATCTTACAATTACATATTTTTGTTACGTCAGGTTTTTGCATGTGACCTTTTATAGAAATTAAAATCGTTTCACATCCAAAATGTTTAAGTCACTACACTATTAAGCCACCATGACTCGTGATTCAACCAACTACCTATTATGGTAATAGAATTTACTAGGCAAAGATAGGACACATATTGATTGCTGACGATTCGGTGGGCACCTTACTCCTCAGGAGATGCAACAAATTATATGAAGTTGATTGTTGTTACAAATGTCTTTGACTGTAGCAGTAGGGACCACATATCCTCTGCTGAACCACATGCTCGTTTTTCTATTATTTACTATTATTGTATCTTATCTAAAAATATATAAAAGGTGGAACTACTGCCTCAACTATTTTTGCTTAATAACTGCAGTATTTAGCGCTGGTGTGTTTTAATCTGGAGGTTGTGGTAGGGGAGATACATTTATTCGAAGCATTTCATTTAGTCCTTTGGTTGTAACGGATTTGTGACCATCCTCGGGTAAGACGTCTTATGGGGTTGATTATTATAGATGTCTACGGGCGGCAGTGGTCACTTATCAATCGGTGGATTGCAAGCTCGTTTCCTACTTTCATATTTTGACCATCCGCCTGGTGTAGCAGTTACCATATCAGCCTGATACTCAGTGGGTCTCGGGTTCGATCCTCGGCCAGACACATAAATTTATGAATTTAGATTTCTATTCTGTGTGTGAGTGTTTGAGTATTCGTCTTTGTGTGTACACAACACATAAAGCAATCCTACTGTATGACTGTGAGAGTTAGAAATTGTGTGTTACAAAAAAAAAACAAACCCACCAGTTACAACGCATACGAGTACTACGAGCGCAACCCGGAGCTGAGGCAGTGCATCGAGCAGATCCGCAGCGGGTTCTTCTCGGCGGGCGACCCGGGCCGCTTCGCGCACATCGCCGACGTGCTGCTGCAGCACGACCGCTTCCTCCACCTCGCCGACTACGACGCGTACATCGCCGCGCAGGAGAAGGTCTCCAAGGTGTACCAGGTGAGGGCTTAGCATGGTACCACTCTGTCCCTCTGTTGCCGAAGCCAATCGCTAGACGAGGTAATGATGCCAGGGAAACGACCACGCTAATAGAGTCTTAGGTTTAACAGTGAATAAGTATGTGTTAATAAAAAGATATCAGAGATGTACCAGGTGAGTGTAAACACAATACTCGCCTTTGCTTAAGTTTGTCGAAGGGAAATCTGCTAAATTCCATAAATAGTAGTCATATTGAATTGTATATGAGTACTACAGGCATCGGGACCTGCGACAGAGCATAGACTGTCTTCGCAGCAAATTCTTCTAATAGTGCAGGTCAGATACATATTGATTGTTAGTACCCATTTTCCACAATAAAATTATTTGATTTGATAGTATTATTCCAACATAATCCATCTATGCCCTCAGGGGTAGCATCGATGCGTGGCTGACTTCGGGTAGGACTCTAATTTTATCTGGGTTAGATTGCAGGTCCATGAGCATGTCCATGAGCGGTAGTGGCTGCCTACCACCAGGTGGACAAGCAGCTCGTTTGTTACCTCATTACCTCAATATAAAAAAGATCTGTATTATTTGCTTACTCTACCGTTTTCCGCCCTCAGAACCCGTCGAAATGGGCGGAGATGGTGATCGAGAACATCGCGTCTTCCGGCAAGTTCTCGTCGGACCGCACGATCGCGGAGTACGCCCGCGAGATCTGGGGCGTCGAGCCCTCCTGGGAGAAGCTCCCCGCGCCCCACGAGGCCGTCTAGGCCGCGACACCGCGACACCGCCCGGGACACCGCCCGCGACCCCGCCCGGGACACCGCCCGCGACACCACCGACACCGGCACCCCCTCGGACGTATGTCTTTAACAGATTATAATACTCTCTTCAATTCGATATTCGGCTTTAAATTTTTATTCGTCTTGTGGTTATGTCAATTTGTCAAGGTGGTTTTTGTTAGTAGTAAGCGCAAAAGTTTGTAGACCAACTAAGGTACGAAAATATATGTGCTAAAATAAAAAAATATAAAAAAAATAATAATTAATGTAATATATTTTATTGTGATTTGTATGCAAAAAGAAATTCAATAATGCTAACAATTTCATTAGAATTTGTTAGTATTGTTTAAATAGATGATAGACAAAACTGGTAAAAATAAGTTGCTAAAACATCAAAGGTTGCTCCCACCATAATTAAAATCATTAATGTTTTATTAAAAAAAAAACTACATTTTTTTATTAATAAGTAAGCTTCCCTATAAAAATAATTAAGCCAGGTGCTTTTCGCCGTCTATGAAAAAATGTTTTACTTCATCCCCTTAATGAACATAGTTTGCATAACTAAGAATAACTTTCATGCGTATTAACTTATTAATATACCTGCGTGCAAGAAGTGTGTCGAGTTTTTTCTCATTAATATAAATGTCAAACAATGTGAACTGTTTAAATGAACATTTTGTTGAGTATGATGCTGTGAAGGTACTTTATTCGTCCTTAATACCAACTTACTAATCTTGCCTATTTTAAATAATATGTATTCTATGAATGTAGCTATATTTTTCACTTACTTACAATACGTTCCAGTTATCGCCCGCAACGTCATCGACCGCGACAGCTAAAAGTCCCGATCCATTAACGTAAAAAAGGCAGCAAGGGTTGTGGGCGAAATTTATTAGTAGAATGCACTTATGAGTGCTGTAACCAATGTCAAAAAATGTCTCGATCCAACCTGGACCACGAAAGTCAGCGATGCAGTTGCCAACAGTGACGTAATTTATGACCTTAAGCAATCTCTCCTGACTACCACGGTCCGTAATTGGAACGATAAGTGTTAAAATCGTTGCGGGCGTTAACTGGAATGCACCCTTAGAACTCACATTGTTACATCGGTGTCTGTAGTGTAGAGTTTCAAGTCTCTTGTTACATTTGTCATTTAATGTTTATATACATTATATTCTATGATGTTGTAGATTAAATTTAAAACGCAAAAAGAAATGCTATGTAGCTTGTAGACAAATGTTTGTGCGTTAAGCATTATGAGTATGTATTTAGTAAATGGGTCAAGTAGTCATGTGGAAACCTGAAATTGAGATTATTGTTTTTAAATTAGTATTGAGTAGTGTTAACAAACTAAAAAAATAATATACCTTATATTTAAACTTTTTGTATATAACAACCGAGTTAATTGTCTTCCTATATAATCACTTATGTTCCTATATTTATGATGTTTTTATATTTAGTCTCATGTTATATTGGAATCATTTGTTATTGTAAGTGCCATAAATATTTTACCACCTAGACGATTCTATTTGCATAGTATAATGGTGGTGACATTTACACAAAGATAATAATGTAATAAAATTATTCAATATACATAGTACAAATATATTTGTTATACTACTTTTCTACTTTTTGAGCCTTTAGAAAATCATACATATTTCTATTTACTTACACCACTAATATATTTTGTGAATAGTATTAGAAACGGTACTAAAGTATATTTATTTTTCTATGCAAATATGAAATTCACTGCCATACAAAATATTATATTTATACAATACATACTTAAATCAAATGTTTTCATGTGGAAATATTTGTTTATTCAATTTACGGTTTTTAATTAAAGTTTATTTAAATAGATGAGGCATTTTATTTATGGACCTAATGCATCGAACATTATAATCGTGTTAAGCGTAGCATTTAAGATGAATCCCGACGCCATCTTGTTCAGGTTGAGCCCTAGATAATCTACGGGAGATTCGTTAGGGAGTGCACGCAGGACGCAATAAATTCTGCGTGCGCAGTGTCGAGTCCTGCTCCTGATGGATCGGCTAAAAACGTTCCATTTCGTCTAAATTCGGCCCTCATTTTACGCTGCTGAATCGTAAGCGAGACGGAACGCTATAGCCGTCCCCGTCGCCGGGTGTCATCGGCCGTTCATGTGTAGGTACTAGAGTATAGTACTTGCTCATTCGGCGTCTATACGTTGGGCGGGTCGGTTGTTGCCGCTCGTCTTTTCGCGTGTGTTGTGATTTCAAGTGTAGTGAGTGCTGCGCTGAACCGCCACTCACTTCTCTCAGGTAACGATTCAATCTCCATTCAAATCACCTCATTGTATTTTTATGTTAGTCGCGAAGGGATTCGCAAAAAATGCCGGCAGGGACAACGCGCGACCACGATCGATAACGATGTTGTCTTGACCGAGTGTAGGCAGTCGCTAATATCGAATCTATTTTGCCGATTTCTAACATAAAACATGCTGAAATAATCACTTGCACGCCCCATGTATCTTTGGCTGTAGGTTTTCAATTGAAACAAATACTTTTTCAGTCATACCCAAACCATGCGTTTATAAGGATTTTGTGAAGCCCAAAATGTCTCGAATAGATTTTGCAGATTTAAATCAATTATAATGAAATGACCGGCTTATTATCTTACCTTTACCTTTTCACTTGCGATAATTACGATAAAATTTGATAAGCACTTGTAGAGAAATTGTGAATCTAGTAGCGCGAGTTGCGAATACATAAATGTAGAGACCCCTTTGAATTCAATGTTTTATAATTATAAAATGCGCTCACAATATATAAATATTGCCATCACTCATATTCTGAGTAATCAATGATTCATAGCTTCTTGCAACGCGCAGATTTATAAGAAAATATTTATGCCATTATTTTAAGTTCATTCACGATTAACTCTACATAATCTAGGAAGTACTTTTAGAGTGTCAATTATATGACCACGCCTAGGACATCGTCGGGCATCACACCACGGAGCACATTCAAGTGATGTTCTCTAAAAATAAACTAAAAGATAAGTTTTAACAGGCTAACAGCTCTAGACGACATACCAAGAATTATATGCTTAATATTTCAAATGGCTTAGTCGTTAAATAGTTTTTCTACTCGCCCAGTGAAACTGTTTTCATTCATTAAGATGTCAACGTAATGTATATGATATTTATGTGACTAATGTTTTAGGTAGGGTCGAACTGTGACTCCCCCTACGCACGCTGTGGCCGTTAAAACTAATCTATATTATTACAGCAGTTCGGGGGACGTAAGTCGTTCGAACGTTTAAAATATTTAATGTAAATAAAATTCTTAAGGAAACGTGTTGCTAAGAAGAAAAACAGCATGTGATTTTGTAACTTACAAAAAAAAAAAAAGAAATTGTCTAATGAACAGGTTTCTTTTATTTTTTAACATACACGATGCTTCCGCACAATGAGACCATTCCACAAGGCAGGTGCAAAACGACCGAAAAGCGGTCCGGGCCCGTTTTGTGCCTACAGACGTCAGGTAGAGAACGAAACCATTACCATCTGTCTTCCAAAATCTTTATGATGAACGCGAAGGACAATATTCCATTCAATTGTTATTTGAATAAGTTGTTGCTTTAGCACGTGGTAGGTAGGTGGACACGAAATACGCAGACGACGGGGGTGTTAAATTACTTCACTGCAAGACGGATTACTTTTATTGCCAAGTACTTCACTACCCCTTTTGTGTTGAAGCTTAACAAAAGATTTAAACTGATTAGACGTATTGTTTTTCGTTTACGACACGATCAATGAAATGTGTAAAAAACAAACAATTTGTAGAAAACTTTTCGTCGCCTAATTCCTTTTTGATGGACATTTGATTGACCGAGGCCAACGTGTAAAATAATTGAGTAGTTAACTGTTTTACGAATTTATCGGAGGTTAGTTATTAGTTATGATAAATGACATTCAGTTTTGTTTGATTAACAAAAAGTAATCCAAAAAAAAATTAAGTGGCCACTCGTAGTATTACTCGTAAAGCACACTTAGTATAATGATCCAACTGTTATATTTAATTCACTATAAAATAATTATTCTAAATATAGTAGCAGCTTAAGAACCGTTATTAATTTAAAAGATATTTTAAAGTCCACCTTAAATATACAAATTGAATAAACCGAGTGCCACGAGTCTATACAGAGTAATAGAGTTACTGTCGGGCGCGTAAACTTATTACATAGAAAATGAATATAGAAAGGAATTTATCAAGTAAGATCTTGCGGGGGTGGTCGCCCCGAGGCATGTGACGAACGCTGCCTCCCAGACAGCGGGCGAGTCGATACCACGGTTCTTGGTAACTTGCCGCTTGAGACACACACGTACACGCAGACTCCACTCGTAGATATGCTCGTAACTAGGGTTGCCAGGCGTCCGGATATAGCCGGATATAGTTAGGCTTTTCAAATATAGGCAAGTCTACGCAAAATTTATTGGTTTTAATCCATAATTCGCCTCAGCGATCTTTTATTTTTGTTGTCGTCAAAGTTTTTATTCGGCTGATGGAAATACTATTTGTATCATGAGTTACCCTTTTTTCGCCTTTGTGTCCGGCCATTTGGTTTATTTTGGAGTTAGTATAACGTGTGTCCGGCCTTTTAACCAAATGTCCGGCCAAATTGGTTGATCTGTCTGGCTATTAGGACGAGCTGGCAACCCTACTCGTAGATATACTCACAACTCACACTACTCGCCAGACGAGATTGGAGAACACGGATTTTCAGCCGAATCGAATTGTCTGCGGATAGATAAGTTTGCAGTTTTGTTGCAGCCTGTGAGCTCTACGGCGGTCGTTTACATTTAAACTTTACATTTTAGCGTCTAAGTTTGAACGTGTTATTATTTAGTTTCTTAAAGAATAGGTTGATGGTCTGTCTTCTTTACTATTATAATGCACTTAATATCTAAGCTGGACAGTGTCATTGCTGTAAACCAAAAATAAGCTACTTTACACAACAGCGAAATCATAAAGACAAAATCAGAACTTTATATTTTTTCAGCCTAAAAACACAAGGAATTACTATACTGTACGTTTCTAGGCTCAAAAAATATAAAGTATAATTTCTGACTTAAATCAAATTAAATTTTTTTTATAAATTAGAAGTAGCAAACCAGCATGCAGTCCACCTGATGGTAAGCAGCCACTGCCACCAATGCACATCTGTAATCAACTTCAGATAAGATAAAAGTATTGCATGCGCATACAGCCACAGATGTGTTTCTACCCCTGGGGACTAAGTTCTCTACCATCTAATCTCAAGTGGAAGACTTAAGTAAATCTTAAGAGGCGGGCTTCTCAAGTTTGGTGCATTGTTATTCAACTAGGAAATAAAAAACAAAGTACATTTCATACAACATTGTACTAAATACACGCATTTGTCTACCTTTATTCATTCACACATATTGGTAATGAAAATAGAAATGTAAAGTAACCACTAGCTTGAGAAATTATTGTTGCTCTACTGACCGTGGTGCATTTTGCGGTAAGGCCCAAGATTGCATTACCGTATATCAAGTGTATGGGCTATATAAGAACAATTTTGTAGTAGGTCTAAGTTAAAAAACTGCATTACTGCATTACTTTCGAGGCATTTCATTATTGTGCCAAATGAAAATCCTATCAGTTCTGCAATTTTCCTCTTAAACCACATTAAAATTTGTGCTGTGAGAGAAAAAAGTTCGTGTTCATAATATCAAAGTAAAATTTGCTTAATTCTTACGTACCTACTTCAAACTAGTGGGTTCTAAGTTTATAAATAACTACAAAGATAATATGTTTACACAGTTTCTTATTGATAATCGAATTTCGAACTTTGCTGCAATGAAAATCTTCTAACGAATGACGATAGACAAACTTAAAAAATGAGGTTTATTTCCAATCACATGAACAAAAGCCTTAATCGAGTATCTTCTCTACCATTGTCGCTAGAAGCTTCTTAAATTACGAAGAAAAAATTTAGGTACATTCTGATAACTCAATAGAAATGCAGCCAAACATTTATTAGGATAGCCGCATATATCTTCACCCATACCATTTTCGATCAATAAAAACGTTCTTGTGAAATTCAAACATAAACGGAGCGTACCCATTTCTGGATAATGGAGCCCGAAATAACATCCCACTCACTCACGCACATTCGTGTGTACCGTAGCGACTGTGCTGCCACCGCAACCGGTAAAAGTTTTAAATTTTAGTACTAAAATTATAGTTATACCAATATTAAGTTAGCAAAAGTTTTGGTGCAGGTATATTCAATTGTATTAAAATTATTAATTAAAGCACAGTTTTTTATGTTTAATGTTTTCTAACTTCTAAATTATAACATGTTAAATTGATGTTGATTATATGTAGGATAATTACTGCAACTCAAAGCATACCGTAGCTAAACACGCAAACATAACACATGCAAATGCCTTACCTGCTTCACCGAACTTTTTTTTAAACTCTACGTTAGATTGCTACTCTACGTACCTACATAAAAGTCTACGTACTCATATGATCTTAATGAAACTACATATATAGGTATCTTAGTATCTACATTTAATGTCCAGAATAGGTCCAGTTCACAGGTTCATACAGCAAAATCCAGTCCCGCCCATAACATATGATCGACCGTCAAAACATGGTTGAGCTAAAACGCATCAATGTTATTTTATCGAAAACTTCAACGACCGCTGCAGCAACTGCAAAAATATCTAAAATCAATGTCTAAATATAATACTCGTATACGAGTAGGCACCTATATCCATCGATCTGCTTTTGGACGTCTACAGCCTCGCTAAATAAACTGTCCATTAAAGCCGTTCTTAGCTCTTTTTCTGAATGTTACCTACATATTTAATTTCTTTTTGTTCGGAATTGCTCAGAAATTTAATACGAAAGTTAAGAAGCCAAAAAAATCTAACCAATGTAACAATGGTTTTTTTTTCATGGATCCAACTTAAAAGCAAGATTAGTCTTTACAGTAGAACTTCGAACATCGGCTCGAACATGGCACTCTACAAATCTTTACCACTTGTTGTGTTTATTATGACATCATTAGGTATGATTAAACCTTCGATTTAAGTTGTTTTCTAGCTATTCTCGTGCGTTGTAGGTATCCTCTATATTTAAAATTTTAAAAGTTGTTTGCCATTTAATACTAGCGTGAAACATAATAAAAATAATGAAAAAATAAACATTACAAAGCCAATCTCTTATTTAAGAAGTGTGTAATGTGTGTATCGTACCCGAGTAGTACATATTTTTGGCGCTCGTATCATACTCGATAAGAATGACTCAATTCCAAATCATTCAATACATATTATTCAAGTTCAAATATTATTTGTTTTTTAAAAATTTTCTTAGAAAATATTGATATCTCCGTTTCAAGAAACCCTATAGTTAGGCTATATAATATTTTTCTTTTAAAATAAAAATATTTCAATAGAATGGTACAGATATAATAGATAAATAAAATAAATAATTAATGATGTTGGAACTAGAGTTACCGCTATGCGTATTTGTGGTATTTTGTAAATACCTACCTAATAAACTTTAGCATACATATTTAGTTTTTCAATTGAAACTTTTCCTGTTATAAATTTTGTTGCATTGTAAAGTGATGGAACGCACATTGCTCAATTCGATAGTTTATTGTGCTGAATGCAGTGATGTCATGGCCGCTTAATTCTGGTGTTTAGAGGACACCCGCCCATAAGGAGCGCTTCCGGAGCGCTTATTCAATCGGCGTTCGGCTTAGCAGTCGTCAGCGGATCGCCAGACACGCTATGATAACTATATTATTAAATATTTTTCTATTGCATATTCTAATAATAATGTATAATATGTATATTTAAATTTCAAGAATAGTACTGTTATAGTTATACAAAAACAGGCTTTTAAAAATTGTAGAGCTGTCCTTTTTTTTAAATAGAACCCTATTATTAATAATAAAAAGTCAGTCTGTCACAGAGCTCTCTTAAATCGAAATAAATATACCATTTTAGTGTGTAAGACAAAGTTTAAAATATAACTGATTCGGATCTGATTGAGGCTTTGTTATGAAATACTTAGGTTCGGTATACCTAAACTGATTAATAAACCTCTTTGTAAATTTGTAGTAAAATTCTGCTGTATTTC
>DWPV01001238.1:0-21847 GCA_018251915.1 Urbanus proteus proteus | reverse complement strand
TTTTGTCTGAGAGGCCAGCTCATGACCTTTGTTCTCCCCAAGTTTGTCGTGTAACTTTTGGGACACCCTGTATATACGAGTGTCTATTATTTTGGAAATAACATTTTCATAGATGTCCTAATTGAAATTATGCTGTAATGTGTCACAGCTTTGATATGTCTTTTATAAAATGATGAAGGATTTTGTACATTACATACGTAATAAGCAAGTAACATAACATAAATTGTATTTTTCCTTTAAGGTTATACAGTGTAGTCACGAACTTATGATAGACTGTAAATCATCCTGTAAATCATGTGATATGCCACTTCCAGACATGTGTCTCATCCGGCAATTATATTTTCTTCTAGACTTTGATGACGTCATAATTAAAGAGAACGAGACATTCACAAAACATACCTTGGAGTGAAAGCAATTGTAGATGTCTAACTTTATCAATCTAAATTGCTTCAAATTTGATTCTAGGTACTGGTGTATTATGAACGCTTTGACAAATACTTAACTGCAGGTAAAAATATAGCTCGGATGCAGTAGGTTTTTGTGTGCAGCGAACAATAGAGCTAAGTTCCATGTATGCAACCAACCTTAAATGGAACAAAGATACGATTAAGTGGACGGTGTCAGTGCAACCAAATCCACACATGGCTGACTTTGATGCAGATTCAATTATACCGGCAGTATTTATAGTATGGGTATCTATGACTAACTTGATCACGAAAGTCTATGTGAAACTAGAATAATGCTTATTTTAAAGACGAATAAAACTTCCGACAGACAATGCACAGGTTAAAACTATGGGTCGAAACCCAGTAACAATGAAAATTTTCAAAAGAGTTATGGAAGAGTTTAAAAATTTCCATTCTTATTGGAATTCTTATCTTACATAAGGATGTAGAAAGGATTTTTTAAAACTCATACCTCAAGGGCCCAATAGGACGTAAAACTTTGTATTATGAGAAAAGCCAATGGCCTTAACCCCTATAATTCTAAAGATCCGTACCCAGCATAAATGAACACCATGAGAAATAATTATACAATCTAACACAGTTTTTTTGCCGCGCTCTAATAAAATTATGTCTCCAATGAGTCAACGTAACCAATAATTACTGTGGTAATGACTCAATAAAAAAGTACGAGTCTATACGCACTTATTATCGTATTGATATGATTACATAGTACAATGGCTTCTATTAATAAACGCAAAGGTAGAGGTCACATCGTAGTTATGTCGGTAGTGCTTCATTTATTAATCAATTGATGACCCGTGTACGGTAAACGTGTCAATCTATCACGCATAGAGGTCCGGGTACAATCCCGGACCAGAAACATAACTTAATTTTCTTACTCTGGGTGTTATTGCACCTGAATTACATTCAAACAAATTAACATTTAAAATAATTTAGATTCTTAGACTGTAAATTCTCATAATCAACATGAGCACATCGTTCCTATAATGTTATAAAGACTTTTCAATATCTGTTATGAACAGTACTAAAATGTATAATTATGTGACGTTGATCTAACATACGCACTTCAAAAGATAATTTATTTTGACAGAATATTCGTACGATGTATAATTTTGCGGAGCACAATTTTTTGTTCACGTAATTTAACAAAATATAAAATGAGTTTCATTTACTCGAAACATAATGAAAAGTACGTTGAAATGTTTGATATTGCAATGTTTTTGCGTTAAAGCTCGTAAACATTGTGTGGATAAAGTGTTTGATGCAAATCGCCTTTTGTAAAAATGTGGAAAGCATTGTGTGTAAAATCAAGTGTCAAAATCGACAACACTCCGCTAGGTTGAAGCTGAATTCGGTCGTTAGACACTAGCTTCACTGCCAGCGTTAAAATATATTGTTACATCACGATGTCAGGGCTCCAATAATAGATGGCGTTGTAAGCATTTAAAGTGAATTTTGGAGCAGATCGCGGTATTGTACAGAAGTTAGGACATGATTAGGATTATCATTATAATTCTGACAACAAAAAATGACAAAATTTCTGTTATTATGATTAAACTTGTAATAAATCTAGTCAAGAAGTATCATTATTTTACAAAATACTTTCCCAAGTACTAATGTTAAATAAACTTTTAGTCGGATAAAATTCCGCCAGTGTGATAAAGACTTACAAGTAAGAAAACTCAAAAGAGCATTTTGATAAAAGTGAGAGGTACGAGTATTTTTCTATTCGTGAAACAATTAAAAATGCGTTATATTATGAGTTACACGCTAATTATAGCTTCGCTGAAACAATACTAATTACAACCTTTACGCTATTATGTAGCTATTACGTAGCATTATGTAACTATTATGTTGTCATTCTTTTAGATTATATTTATTTCATTGTCATTACAGATCATAGAAGTTATTCATAAATATGCTGAATATGATATTCACTTATATTAAAGGTTTTTATCATTGCATAACAGTTGTTCAATGTTGTCGGACTTTATGAGTGGTTCGTCAACATCCGGTACAAATTAGACACTTACCCGTACTCTCATCACCAACACGCATTGAAGCAGCGTGAAGTACGCTGCAAACCAGTTGTGCTAAAAGACCTGTGCCCAACAGTGGCACATAAAAAGGGTTGCGGTGAATAAACATCGCTTATCTTTCCTCGCTAGTTGTGGGCACCAAGCCAAGTGCTGCACTCTGTCGGGCTGGAAGTCAACGACACAGTCGTGACATATTTGCACCATTTCGCACAGGTTAAAGGTTCCAGTTCTGTTAGCCGCTGTGAATGCACTGAAGTACGCTGCACGTCAAGTACGGATAAGTGCAAGTACACAAAGCTTTTTGTTATTTCATGAAACTGCTTATTTGCATGATACGTTATAACTTGTAAGAGTAAATTCTTCAAAAATGCAGGTAGAGTCGTTTATAATTTTTGTACATTATTAGTCAGACGACAATACAATGTTATACCTATTTAGTCGCAAAGAATGTGTGAAGTTAGCAAAATTAATAAAATACCTACCATTTATTGGCAGATTTGTCATCACAAATTGACATTGCAATTTTATTAATCCGTATAGAAGGATAATAACTTGGTTATTACTTTTCTTAGCTATAAAATGGTTATAGCTACTTAAATTTGATGTTATTGCATTCCCTATTAACATTGAAACTTTATTGCATAGTTTGTTTGTTTCGTGTTTTATTACTACGGAAACGTATTAATCTATAAGTTTACTTCCTACCTACGACCTCGAAGAAATTTCTCAGAGTATTGTGCATAAGTTTATTATTAAACAATCACTATTATTTATTACTTTATAATATATTATTAATATAAGTTTACTTACACAGTATACAGAAAGTAAGGCCTATAGCAAGGAATATATTTACGACGTCTGATAAATAACGATAAGGATGAATCCTCGACGGAGTATTTTAGGATCTTTTAAAATGCATATGTACCTATCTACTACGTTATCGTGTAGGTTTTCTTTCGATTTTATCGAACAGAAAATTAAACAGATCTTAATACGTTGGTACCTACATACACACATCAGTTTAATTAACATTGTAAACTAGAAGATCCTTTTAATATGTAAAGTAAATAATTTTATATGAAATATGCATGCTTCAGGCTGTAGGTGTAAAAGTAGGTAGGTAGTAGGTATAAAAGTTACTTTTCTATCCCTCGAGAGTAGAACGTTTTTTCGTATGTGTGTGCAAAATTTCATAACGATCGGCTGAGTAGTTAAAGCGTAAAGGCGTTATAAACACACAAACAAACAAATAAACGGACTTTCGTATTTATAATAATTAGGATTTTAAAGACGCCGTCGATATGGTAGGTACTAAACAAACATCCATTCGATTCACTTGGAACATTCTGGTGCTATGAACAATGCATTATTTTGTTATATTTGGTTACGCTTCATTCATGACTCGCGTCATGTCACATATGTAGTATATTTGTATTGTTTATACGGCGTTGGTTACGGGCGGAGCTCAGTGGAGGATTTTTCCTGTCGAAGCGCCATAATGCTGTTTTAATCAACTTGGTTTTGACCGCAGGTTCGCACGCTTCTTTACTATATAATGGATGTTATTTTACATATAAACCTTGATTAAAGAATCGCTTTATCTATAAAAAAACGCATCAAAATCTTTTTTTAAAGATCGAAACAGACATAGGACAGACAGTGGAAAGCTACTTTGTTTTATACTACATAGTGTTAACTATGTCAATTGCAACTGTTCGTATAAAAATATAATTTAAAAAAAAACTTAAAACACTTTCTAAACTCATAGCCCCACATATTTTCTCCTGTGTCGTGGGTGCCATTGACACACCCAAACACGAATACACAAACATCCAGACCCAGAACAGAAATCTAAATTCATCATTTAGATGTCTGTCTGGCCGGGAATCGAACCCAAGATCCATTGCGCGTCAGAGCTTACGGTAACCGTTACGCCACGCGGGTCGTCAAATAAATATCATAAAACAATGTTTTTTCAATATAATAACTAACCTGAACAAAGGAAAACAGTGCTGTCTTTACCGCATGGACGAACTTGTCTCTTTAATTTAAGATTAAATAAATGAGCGTTTCGCCTCGGTGCGTGGCGAATTAAATATATTCGTGTCCTTAGAAAATGTGTTCACGTGAAACTTTTGTTTTTGAAGGTCGTAGAACTCTTATAGTTGAAGGCACCACTTTTGAACCTGTGTATTTTACTTTAAAACTGAAAATAAAAACGCTTTCTGCACTCATAGCTTCACAGAAGGATTTTTCTCCTGTGTCGTGGAGGCCATGGACACACAGAGACGAATTCACAAAAACCCAGACAAATCTAAACTCATTCAGATAACTGTCTGGCCAGGAATCGAACCTGGGACCCACTGTGCCTTAGACCAGTATAGTTACCACTCCGCCACGCGGGTCAAATGAAAATGCAATGCTACTGTATTGTGCATCAAAAGGTTGTCAACTACGACAGCAGCACTTCAACGTCATAATGCTAATGTATCTACGTTGAGAATATCTGGGTTGAATAGGGAACACAATCAAGGAAGTCTTGAAGCATACTTCAACACCTGAACGTGGGAGAAAACACGAGTTTCGCATCTCTAGTGATCACACATCTGCCGATTTCCAACACTCAGGTGTGCGTTCAACTTTAATAAAATAATATTATTTTTATATTCAAAAGTATTAGAGCACTTTGTGGTTCGATTCCGGCGGCACCATGCACCTACATATTTCTGTCTTATAACAGCAGTATTCAGCGCTGCTGTGCTCTGGTTTCCAAGGCGTGGAAAGGGAGACATACCTACTTTTCCGAGGAGTTCCAATATAGTCCTCAGGAGTAGCAACGCATCTGTGGCCGACATCAGATATGTGATCATATCTGGGATTGATTACAGATGTCCATGGGCAGCAGTGGCCACGTACCATCAGGTGGACTGCTTGTTGTTAATTAAACGCGATTGCTCGCTTGTCGCTTATACAGTAGGACAAAACTAATTGTAATTACTAGCACGTATTAATGTGGAATTAATAATGCATTGTGTCCACATAATATTTGGGTGATGTAACGCTTCGAATGACATACTTACCGCGTTGAAATATCGCAGAGTATTTTGTATTGCAACTAATTTGCAGCAATATTTATTCAGACGTAATTGCTTCGTAAATAAAAATGAGTATGAAAACTGATTGGTTCGCCTGCATTCGATTTGCATTTGAATTTTTGAATATTCACGATGAAAACAATTATTGGTTTTATATGAAAAGCAAATAATATCGTAATTTTAGAAAACTTTCAAGTTGATACGCAGAATGCCTTTAAAATTAATTTTAAAGGTATTCTGCGTGGTTGTACTGCGAGGGCTCTATTGTCATAGCAATTACTGTCCTATTGTATTAGTATTAAATAGTAATCTAGTTGGTTCTATTGGAATGTTTTGGTATAGCACAAATACTTACGTATATGGGCATTCCAGCTTAGTATTGAAGGTTAGCATCGTTTTTTTGGTCGCGGAGATCAGCTAGTATTAAATATGATTTACAAAGAAACCATAAAATTACTTTTTAGATATTGAACAGGAAATATTTATATTCTGCATTTTCCTATCCAGAATTACTTACTGTATACCCAAATATTTACTATTTCTTTTATCATTGGCTTGTTAATGAATTATGTATTGAAATCTCTTTTTGGTTTTAGACACCAATTGTAAATACGTATTCTATGTTGTACTACTGTATTGAATTATCAACTTTCGCTTGTGACCTGAAATATGTTCGACTTTACAATGCAAATGTTAAATCTATTTTCACTCTATGTATCTTCTAGACTTTTCTTAACTTTTGACACTGTTTTTAAAGTATATTTTTCAATTTTGAGTAATAAAACATATATTTAGTGGGTTAAATTAATAATTTAATCTTCAATGGAAGTTATTAAGATCCACTATTTTGAATTTGTTCTTTATTGTAATTTACAGGGGTAAAATAATCTCGCGGCAATTTAATAAATTAAATTAGCTATTTGTAAGTCGAAAATCCTTCATTTCAGCTATAAGATCTAGTGATTTGTTTTACAACAAAATAATTGTTATCGAAGTTAGATGTAGTTTACTAACCAATGTTGATTGCTGCGAGTGTAGCAATTAAACTGATTGGAATCTACAGATTTAAACCATGGCCTCAATTGATTAGACAATTGTATTCTTTTCAAAGTAACTAAAGACCGGTGATAACATCGGTTGCAATTCCGTAGGATACGGCAGGAACTACGAACGTCATGACTAAGGCGTTGACCAGACTGAATACGCGAGCGCGGCGTGACGTACTCAGATATGGAATCTTATTTGAATGTCCATAGTGGGCACGTGGGAGCGGTGAGCGGTTTCCATACGTTTGAGGTATGTTGCCGCGCTCGCGCCGCACCCGTGCGTGCAGTCTGGCCAAGCACTAAGTTATACACCTGAGTCAATGTTACTTAATTAATAGAGGAAGTTACGAAGTTATAAGACCCTCATCATCCTACCTTCGTGACCTACCTACAAAATATCAATGACTCTACATTACTTCAATTGGCCAGAAGAAATTAAAACTAATCATACCTACCTAATATTTCAAAAATATGTTACGTTTATGAGACAAATTTGCCTATTAAATTAAACAAACGACGAAAATATATTATTCTACGTTACTTTTTTAACCATACAGACTAATTGAACATAGGTACATAGTAGAGTTTGATGGGATGATTAGAATTTGATGATGGTCATAAGCATAAGATTATTATTAATGGCTTGAATCCCACATAAACGTTATTAAAATATCATCTTTTCAATATGGTATTTACTTAAAATCTCGTTTTTTGAATGGAGATGCTTTACAAAATTTTACGAACCGCGTGGTGCAGGGTTTATTACCATAAAGGTTGGGAACGCAATGAGTCCCGGGTTCCATTCTCGGCCTGTTGAATTTAGATTTCTGTACTGGTGGTTTGTGTATTTCTGGATGTGTGTGTCCATTAAATCCCGACACAGGAGAAAAACTGCGGGGATATCCGTGTAGGAAGCGTTTGAAGTTTAAGTTTAAAACTTGATCGAGGTTCAAAACTAATAAAACTGGTTTAATTTCAATACATACTCGTAATTTAGCTGTATGTATAACTGATACACATTACAAACGAATTACTTCATCTTAAGCGCATAAAAGTCATGTTGTAAACCGCAATGTCCGCAACCGCAGATTAGTATCTTTTAAATCGACAATATATTATTACTTTTGCTTAGAAAATGTTCCATTGTTAACATATGTGGTTTATATAAAGTGCATACAATTGATAGATTATTTTTATGCCGTGGCCACTCCACAATTAATTGCGTTGAATTTAACTTTGATTTTAATTTACGTAATTAGAAGTTTAGGTAATTCTATCTGATCTTCATCCTTACAATTGTATCATTAATGACATAGCACGCATGAATTCACAACCACCTAGGCCTAGAACACAAGCCTAGATTAATAATTAAGTGTCTCTGTTTTATATATATGGCCCGAATACAGCGGGAGTGGCGCTTCTAGACCAAACTGTCACATCATACTAAATGTGATGACCATATTATGATAATAGATAAAATTTACGTTAGATTAATTCGAATATGTTTTGCATACTAAGTTAATATCAGAGAAAATTCTCGAATCGCTTCAATGTCAACTTGGATTTTGTTATTGTAACGGTTCAGTTACGAAGATACAAAGGGTCGCATTGTATGCTTGTTTCCTTATCCCATTCCCACCTGACTCGCATGGGTTCCTACAACCTGCTTCCCTGCCCCCTTCGAGCGTGCAGCGGAAGCGCTCCGATCAGCCTGTCTCCTTCACGCTATCTCTCGTACGTTTTTTCCTATCACATTCCGAGCATTATGTTCTCGCTCCCACGACACGCTCCAAAGCACTTACAATTATGTCTGATTTATACTTTGTTACGATTGATAAGAGTTTATATTCGGTTGTGAGGCCGCGCCACTCCGTTTCGGGTTGGCCGCTTTCGTGGTATTTGTAACTCGTTCCTCGTTATGTACTCCTGGTATTTGTGTTTGAAATTACTTTTGTTACTTCATCTTATTTCGGTTTACTTAACGTAAAATACTTTATGTAACCGTCTGTTTTATTGATCGGAAACGCCGAAATAATAAAGGAATGCACTTTTATAATATGACGTGACGCCGATAACTATAACAGAGCACAATTTTATTGGTTGATATGAATTTCTTAGCTGATTGAAACATAATATTAATCTGATAACTTTACTTTTAAATATTGTCTATATGATTGTTGTTATAAATGTTTTCAATATGTTACCCGTCAAACATGAAGTAGATGAGGTTCAAGGTAAGTCAAATACAACTTACAAATTAATTGTACTTGGCCTATGATCTAGGTATGCCAGATAATAAGACGGAACGAATTACATACGCAGTTACATAACGAAAACAGTTCGTTTTAGATTTTTTTTGTGAGAATGTACATTTTTTATGCATTTATTTAAGATATAGGTACACAGGTCGGTTCAATGTTTCCTGTATATATTCTATCCATATTAATAATTTTCCAGTTAATTTACTTGTTAATTACAGTTAATTTAGTTGTATTTACTTAAAAACATTTTTCACAGAAGTAGCAATTGAGCACCGGTACAGTTCACCCAATAGTTAATATCTTGGATAAGTATGCTTCCCTTGTACCATTTTCAAGTCAGTCAGTCATTTTTCAAATCAAAACGCATCTCTGAAATCTGTCCTTAATATCGACCGAGTCAAACAAAGATTTCTATAACCATTAGACTAAATATAAAAACTTCGCAACATCTTTGCTGTATAAACACCGTTCTTTAAAGTTAAATCATAACAAGATCATCCTCCCGATCTAGCAATTATTAATACAAGTTTTTCTGTGAGAATTAGAATAATACTGCCTATAACAACTTTTTATAACCCTGATTTAATATTATGACTTTATTGCTTAATTATCTCGATTATGAATTCAGTACAAAAAATAAATGAACGGTGTGCTAAAAGTTACCTAAGTATTTAAATTAACTCAAGGTTAGGCTGACCGATACTTTGTTGAAAGTTTAGTGAACTTTACAATTTTACGAGCGATATGGTGAGGCGGACAGCTCGGAAAGTTTAGATTCAAAATTCATTATTGCAGTTGCTTATCACGGCTCTCGACTTAAGGGAGACACGCATTTAAAAACTCAAAATTCATGCAGGAATTATAGTTTGGTAGTTATAATTTATAATTCAACATCACTTACAAATAAGTAAAAAAACTATTTCTGTTCTGAAATGCACGCAAATAGTTGGTGACGGCACTGGGTAGTGGGAACACAGAAAGAAGCTGCTGCCATTTTCCTGAATTTCGTTTCTAAGTCGCTTCCAACGGCACCTAAGATCGATACCACAATGCACATTGATTGAATGATTACCATAAAACCATAATGATATTTTAATAGGCAATTTTCTTTCCAATTGTTTGCTCTTCAAGCGTTAATAAGCATAATAACGCTGACCTTTACCCAGCCTTGATGATCGAAACTGTCCTACAAGGAAGAGTGGGTTCGCGGGAAGTGAACGAAGAGTCATCAGCGATTGTATTAATAGTCGGATGTTTTCCTGTTCCGGGCTCGTTGAGAGCTAGCTTCCGTGATTTTGACGAGTCAACGGTTTTTAAGTGGTGTGCGGAGTTTTAACGTTGCATTTGGAATTTAACGGAACGAGGCTTTGTTAAGTTCATTACATTGATTTTAAAATTATTCTGTTTTGGTTTTGATAATATGAATATCTGGTCCTCAAATTAGTTTGACTGCTTCAGGAACTTACGACTTTCGTTTATGGAAAAGAGAGTTGTTAAAATTATCGAAATAATTGATTACAGTTACTTCACAATCATGTTTTACTAAAATAAATTGCACCAAAATTGGAGTAGCCGATCATATGAGTATTCAAGATAACCAAGTATTTGCCAAGCAAGTTACCTACTTGACAAGATAAGAAGAGATATCCATAATAATATGTGAAGAATGCATCTCTTGGAAAACTGTTACAAACCCAAGTTAGCACAATCGAACTAAAAATAGACCTTCTAAATACATATATGTTTAATAAATATAATGTAGCAATGTTATGTCACACACTATAAAAATATACATAAAGTTTTTGAAGCAGGTGGCATTTGATCTCAAAGCAAACTATTGTAATGGATATATCGGTTCGTAATTCTCATGCGTACATAACACCATTGTTATCATAGCTCACAAAGTCCATTGAATAAAAGTAAACACGATTACACCACTATTATAACAATTTGTATGACAATCGATACAATTCAAAGAGCAAAAAATCCGATGACTATGTTCCATGGATTTCGTAATCAATATTCTGATTTGACTTTGACTAAGTTGATTCCTGTCGATATTAATTAGAAAATATGACTGTCTATAATGCCACTTTCAAACTAGGCTCTTAGTGCTTCTACAAAATAAGGGTCTTTTTTACAACTAAAGGAACCCCAGAGTATACTTCACGATGCTGTTCCAATGCCAATTAGTTAGGTACCGGTTAGTGACTAAAACATAGGTATGTTCTGTATGACATCAGGAACATCCGGGAGCGATGGCTAAATGTACTCTCCCAAGTACGGAATCTAGCCTTACGAAGAGTTCCTATTTGTACTTGATTACAGTCTATAAACAAGCGCAATCAATTATGGAGATGATAGTCATAGCAAAAAAGGCAAAACGCTCCAGTTTGTGAGCTAATTAAATTAAAACATCTATCGGTCACGTAGTTGTGGCTGTAATACTAAAGCGATAGACTATTGAATAAGGAATGACACAGCAAAACAACAGGACAGCAAGCAAACTCTAAACCAACAAAAACTATTCGAAAGCGAAATCAAGGCAAAAACTTGACAGGATAACACATAATGCATGAATCTGGGTTAACTACTGAGTGTAGTAAAGTGAATATAGCTTGCACTATAGCTACGGGATGGCCGTGTATAGCTCTATTGGGAATAACATTATTAGTTACGAGCTCTCCCCATCCCTATGATGTATATCGATTTCTTTGGGATAAAAGTGATTGCAAATCTTCATTGAATCGTGAAAGTATCCTAAAATATTGAGTAGCTACAGATACTCTTATCTTCGCACTAACGTTCTGTTTATGTATAAATACCTAGGTAGGTACAGAAATAGTTAAGTTGAAATATTAAGGTATCGTGAAAATTATATTTACAAAGAAATTGTTTCAAAGTTTTAGTGTTAAAAAAATTGTGAGCATAATTTTGGATAAACATTTTTTTATTAAACGTCGTACTAAAACGCATCAAACATTAAAGTACTGTTAGGAAAATAACGCTATTAATTTGAATATCAATAAAACTACCATCAAACCTGTTTCTAATATAATTACTGGAAGAATACGATCAGATGACATTATAAAGACAATTAATTAAACATACTGATTATATTAGTGGATGCCCTCAGATCGGAGAATGAATCTTGTTTGACCTTTCCCTCGACCACATGGCTTGATTATGTCAGCCCTGGAGATTAATTCATTAGGTAACCTTACGACGAATGCCATTGTACTGCTATCCTTATCTAGTCTCCATAGAGTAATAGAGTTAGATATATTTGGTATTAGAACTTTTTGTGTAATATACGTGTAGGTTGACAATATCATTCGGCGACAAATTGATCATTGTTTTTTGTACTCGTATACTTACATAGGTTATTGAATATGACGCGTTTTTGTCAAAGGGACACGTTATGCAGCAAGGTGCGGATCCATTCATGACTATTTAAAAAACATGGTTAGCGTGCTTCAGGAATAGATCTTGTAGCCTAGCGCCATCTATTATTTGTCGAACAGTGGAAGGACACACTTGTTTCACGCAATGTTATGATATTATTTAGACTGTAATACAAAAAATGTAGAAATTAAGTTTTTTTTTGTGAAAAGTACAAATACAAGTATTGCAAAGTGTTGCATTGATGATGTGTACTCCTCCTAATTATAAATATATTGTAATCGACTATGATACCTACGTAATCATACTGGAAAAATCATACCGGAAATGTAACATATCTGCAAATATCATTCTTAATTTTGTTGCATAAATAAATTATGACTACTTGTATCGTTTCCAACATAATTGGATTACACAACCACTGTATTTATTTTATCGACTTCATTAATTCTCCACCATAGCAAAACCAATTACCTAACCCATCTCGTATGTACATCAATTCATTGTTATTTATGGCTCCAATATATCTAGAATTAATTTAAGCCGACTTAAAAGCCGAGTTTTACACCTAGCTTAGGAACCCGGTCTATTACTATAAAGGAACGAGTGAACAGGTAATGGCTATCGTTAAACGGTACTGTTATAGCGAGGGAATGACCAACGAGAAAACTGCTCTCTAAACAGTAAATACACCTATCAGAGTGTATTTTTGTATTGTAGGTATTGTAATAGAAGAATGTATCAAAATTCTGATAGTATATAACCAATGTCACCCACATATATCTATAACTATTCCTACATTATTGTCATTATCTTATTAATAGTATTTATTTATTTTTCTTTATCTTATTATTGGTATTCTTATGCTTATCCGAGATTGACTACAAACGCGTTGCTACCTCTGAGTATACTGCTTATACTGGAATTCCTAGTATAACTGTTTTTCTTTAATACCCTGAAATCGACATAGCAGGCCGTGGGGAAGGAATCAGCCCTCTGCTTCAACTCCCATGAAAGCAGAGCACAGCATAAACGATGCTATAACAAATTAGCGTAGCGGAAGTACATTTGGAGTCAAGAAAAATGCAAAAAGAGCTATCGTTCACAGCCGGCGATGCACTGGCAACTCCTCTAGTGCTGAAAATGTTCATAGGCTAGTCACTACTCCTTTAGGTTGCCCGTCTGCCTTATGGCCTTAGATAATACAAATAAAGTCGGTTAAAAAGTCAAATTACCAAGTTTTAGCTACGCTGAATATAGCTTAGGTCAGAATCACATAACTAATGAATCAGAAGATTAATCTTGTCACGTGACTTAATACCTCCCCAGGTCCTCCTGAAGCTGTTAATTACTTAACACCATTGTGTATGAACTAGACTTTAGACTTCATTAATGATCATTATCCGGGTAACTTACAAATGACCCATGCAATTAGTGTAGTTAGCACTGTTTTCATAATTTGAAAAATTACTAAATCTTAGTTAAACTTCATGACCAGATTATTAAATGGTATGAAAATTAGCGTCTATCAATTTTTCTAACAAATTTACATGTACTATTTTTTATATGATGAATGTAGCAAACGAGCATGCAGTCCACCTGATGGTAAGTGGCCACTGCCTCCTATGGGCTTCTGTTATCAACCTTAGATAAGATTACAGTCCTGCCTGAGGTCGGCCATAGATGTGTTGCTACCCCTGAGGACTAAGTTTGAACTCCTCGGATAAGTATGTCTCCCTAACCACACCCTATAAACCAGAACATAGCAGCGCTACACTCCTGTTATAAGAGAGAAATAGGTGTGGCCGCCGGAGTGAAGCACAAAGGAGTCTACCTACCAAAATCTGACACGTACTAATATTTTATTATCTTAAGGGTTTTGCAGGAACTTAAAGCGACATTGTAGTTTATGGTACACATATCATAATGATATACATTGCTTATATCTCCGTATCAGAAATTCAGTTATATAACGCATGTTTAATGCATGGCACGCTTCATCATCATGCACGCTTCTTCATCCGTTGCATCTGCATTCCGTTTCCCAATCGTTCCCAACTTGGGGCTAGTTGGCCTAGAAATGCCCCTGAATATCAAATTAAACTAGAACAGATAATTTTTAAAAGCGCTATGTTTTGGTAAATTTTGGTTAGAGATCCTTCTATATTTTATGTATTCTAAGGCCAGCAACGTATCCATAGTTTACAACGCGTTTAATAGATAACCAACAAATTAAGTCGGAGGTATGTTAATTAACACTTCGTGCTATGACACCGACACGAAAACTGCGTCAACTTATTATAAAAACAAATATGTGTCAAACAAAGTATCGAGTTGACTTCCGTTTAGTGTGGAATTAATATACATACAGACATGCTTGCACACGAACGTAGATTATGATATTGTATATACCTGATATCTACACAAATAAATAAAATTGAAGTGTCTGTTTGTGATTTCAAAATAAGAATTTTACATGCATCTGAAAGTATGCACGATATCTATACAAATAAATAAAATTGAAGTGTCTGTTTGTGATTTCAAAATAACATTTTTACATGCATATGAAAGTATGTACGATATCTACATATAACGAGAATGTCGCAGGGATGTTACCTATGTTTAGATAGGTAGGTGATACTTCTTAACGCGGGTGTAACCGCGAGTATCAGCTAGTATACTATATATATACCTATGTACTACATGCTAGCGTAAGTAATTGTAATATCAGAAGCTTAACCTTCAATCAATTCACCATGGAGATAAACAAAAATTAAATTTTATTATGATTATTATTTTATTATTAACAGAGCGTAATCTTTTGTATGTTAACCTTAAAATTTGAATCTTTTGATATTTATGCAATAAAAACTAATATAATAATATTTATTGAGCCTCTGATTACTCTATGTTTCACGTACCTATAATAATTTCACTATCATCCATGCCAAACGTAAAGAAGTACTTCAAAGAGTTATCAGTATGTAGTCCGACAGAGCAGCGTAGACGTCACGGCGACAAACAACTGTAATCTGATGATTACCAGACCGCAATGATCACATCGCGTAGGGTGTGTTCATCTACACCCTAGGATGTGTATAAATATCACAAGATGAAGTTTCTTTCTGTAATTGGAAAATAGCGACAATTTGTCATAACCGTATTATTGTGTATTTGTGCAATTTCACTACATATTTTTTATTGAGTTAAAAACTTTAGCTGCACTGAGCACTTTTTGAGTAAACTTTCACGAGCTATAAGTTTTCATTTCTATCAACAGTCCCCGAAAACTAAGAATGTTTTTTTTTTTAATATCGATATTTTATTCCTTTATTTGCAGACAGATCAATCTTATCTGATGGTCATTCGGATGTGGTTTAAGCAATGAGATCAAATACAGTTTAATGTCTTTGGGTTAAGGACATGACATGCTTTTATAAAAGATGTGTTCTCACTCTCACCTTGAACTGTTCCAAATTATAGTGAAGTATTGAGTCTACTGGGAAAAACTTTAGTAATATTGCATTATATGTATGTACATACTTACTAATCAGTAAGAATTAATAAGACGATGATAATAATTATTTATCATATTTATCAACATGGTTACTGTGTTTTATCATGTTTAACTTTATGTTAATTACATATTTCCGTGAATTGTAGAACCCACTGTTATCATTAATACTCTGCGTCCACAAAATAAAAGGGTAAACGTTTAAAAATACGTTTAACAAAGTTTAGTTAATTTATTACGCAGCAGGACGATTTTGCGCAATCTTCACGGGGCACGGTGCCTTCGTGCAAATTATACGAGTAAGGATCATTTCACACTGTCAATTTTAATTCGTAAATAATTATTAATATTGTTTTTAACTAATTTATAAAAGATCTGTAATAAACTATCTTTGCATGTTCACGATGTTTTCTTCTCAAAACTATTAGTCCGGTTTGAATGGGATTTTTATCTATTAGCAATGGAGAGTTGTAGTGTATGGCGTGTAAGAGTAACAAAAGTACTTAAGTATATCAATATGAATTATTGATCCATTTAAATATGACGCTTGATCTATTTTTGATTAATATTTGAAGTTCTTACGTCATTTCAAAGATTTAGATTTAGAGATTTTTAAGATATTATATCAATGTAAGGGACACTGAAGTTATAAAATAGGGCATGATACAATCAGGTGGCTCACATACCTAACTCATATGTTGAAATCTTAAAAGTAATGGGTAGTATGACATAGTGAACTTACCCTTACCCTGGTCGGTAACAGTTTCCTACACGCCACCGAGCCGGTCCGTCAAATTCGCGGAAGACACGAAAGAACGAGCAAAAGGATATCTATTATTATGTATTGTTTGTTTATATGGAAAAATATTTAAATAAACAATTTCTTGTTAAGATTTTCGAGCAAATAAAAATACTTCGTAAGATATTTGATTTTTATGTTCATGAATACACTAGGCAATAAAACAATGTTATGATCACGATCTTGTTGTTCTGCTGAGAACCGAAATACGCTGTCACTACAAGAGAAGTATGAATATATTTTCCTAACAGGTTAATGCTAAAATAAGAGTAGGTATAATAATTTTATTTTATGCTAAGTATGATCATTTGGAGAAAAATGTTAGCAATTAAGAACCGCATCTACAGCATCTGTAGCTTAGCTCGCATCGCTTCATATAAAAACCTGCTCTAATAGCCATTTCCAGCTCTGGCGAAAAGGCGCTCGACATGCGTCTTTAAAGCGCTTTCAAAGACATTTTTAATAGGTTTATGTATACAAATAAATAAAATTGAAGTGTCTGTTTGTGATTTCAAAATAACATATTTTACTCAATGCATATAAAAGTATACCTACACGATACCTATAACGAAAATGCAATTTAATTTTTTTGTCTGTCTGTCTGTGTGTCTGTTTGGCTGAGCTAATCTTCTAAAGAGCTGGACCGATTTTGTCGGAACTTAGACTACTTTAATTTTCGAAAAAAGCATTGGCGAACATTCGGGCCCTCCACGGGAGCGCGGGATGTTACCTATGTTTAGATAAGTATTTCTTTTTACTTTTTTAACGCGGGTGAAACCGCGAGGATTGGCCAGTTTTTAATAATTTATCCAACTCTTAGTTCAATTCGGAAGGCTTATAACGCGTCCTAACATAGAACAAAGAGCAAGCAACGTAATCCGCTGCACCGGATAATGAGATAACACTGCGCATTAAGTGTCCAAACGGTACCTATGATACCCATGTATATGCAGCAGAGATGTAATTGAGATAAATTGCCTTTGTCTGTGACACTCGTATCAGTATGTGAATCATGGATAATAACATGCAATGAAGAAGATTGAAATGTCGGCCTATATAAAAATATAAAGTTTTAAACGTCTGTCGCTATGAATTTTTTCACAACCAGCACATAAAACATTCCCATACCAGGCTAGAACTACGCAGAGAGTTTCGGGTTCGATGTTCACCTGAATTTTTAGATTTCAGACTGAGATAAATCTATTTAAAAATGTATCCCTTTGCCAATGCCATTTATATGTTTAAGGCTAATTAAATGGTTAAATTATTATATTGTAATATTTCATACACGGCATAAAGTAGGTAATGTTTGCACAAACACCACAGGTGCAATTCACAATTTTATATTCATCTATCATAATAATAATCGTAACATAACATCGATTCTTACTCAAATCTATACATTGAAAATAAATTAGCGTGCTAATTAACACAGTTATTATAATTAAAAATAAAATTACGTGCGAGTCAATCATAATTCGAATATCAATTAAATTTCTACTGCGTAGATTATTCCTTTGATCCTTGTATATCATAATTACAGTATATCTAATGATCTCCGTTATTAAAAATGACTTAGCACATAGCTATGCATGAATATTTTTTTATTTGTGGTTTTCTATAGAAAAGAGATTATTTTTTGGTTTTAATAAGGTAGGTATATAAAATTGGTTGAAGTGTTCGTGTTTCGTCTACTTTGATCGTTTACATACTTTTAACTTCTAGCTACGATGAAGTTAGGACTATTTGAGCTATTTGCAGTCTGTAAGAGCTGGGAATTTTTCTTTATACTTGGATGAAGCTTGGTTTGACAAAGGAAGGTACACCACCACTCATAATCCGACTGTGGACGATAATTCTCAATTCCTAGATCAATCATGATCTAGACTAGACAAATATATACTTCCTGAGATACAAGAGCATATCTGATAATTATATAACTACAATTAGTCCGAAAGGATACATGTAGATCTAGTCTAGTCCTACTCTGCGTTATTCAAGAGACTAAAATCTAGTTATACTCCAACATACCACGGCATCAGGAAACGTATTAAGTCTATTATATAGCTATTAAATGCCCATTATAGCTTACCTTGTTGTTCATTTATTCAATTATTGTAAACTAGCATTTTACCCGGTTGTTTGTAGTTGAACTGCAGTTATAGATACCTTTGTCTCAGTTTCTGCTTCCGTCTGCAGCAAAACCAGTATGACTTATCCCTGTTTTTACGTTACTCCATAATCCGAATAATTTGGTATGAAACGTCAATCGTCCAACTTAGTAGGGATTGAAAATTCGATATCCATTTTGGAAAAATCTGCCTCGCGAAAATCCCTTGTACTTTACTTGTACGTTACTATACATCCATCTGGTTTGCAAAAAATGTACCTACCTAATGTTAATTATTGTAAATTTTAACACTTATTCAATGTCTGAACCGTCCTTTTAACAATGGTGGACAATAGTAGACATAACCTTAATTTGATTCATAATACACAAAATTTCAATGACTACGCATTCGTCGTATTATTTTCTGTATAAATGACTGCATAATTCTAAGAATACCTTTGAATTGTATCAGGTGCGTGGAAATTACTCACGTACACCAGAATTGCTGTTAGTATAGTTATTAAACAGTCGCTAATGGGTCATTGCCATTTTTTATAGCAAATAGGACAAATCTGATTCGTATTGATCTATAAAAAATAATGCTTTGGCATATACTTGAATACATAAATTGGAGAAATAACTATATTTCTTTACTTTTTACCGACTTCTTGTACGTATTGTACAATATATTAATCTACTTAATTAATTGAGTTACTCAAAGAGTATATTTTTATATAAATTCACCTATACCATAAGACAGACGAGTAACCTGATAGAAAGTAGTCATCTTCGCCTATGGACATATGGATAGTCGCCAATACATTGCTGGCTTTGAAGGAGAGCTTTTTTTGTATGTATTTTCAGGAAGTTCAAACTGTAGCACCTAAAACATCTTCCAAGAGTCACTATCTAAACTGGTAATGTAAAAATAGCTTGCCAGCAAAAAGGAACACATACACGTCAAACAAGTATTTATATACATATATATAGACCCAGGCGGAAGAGACTGTCTGTAAGTAAACAGTATCTTCAAAGTACGTCACTAAATATCAGCCACTATCACAATATATTAAATAGATGCAGTATGTTGTAAAGGGAGCACTATTTATATGGAACTTAATAATAAGTCGTAAACAAGGATATAATTAGAATGTTTATCTAAGTGTTGAAGAACGTAGTAGTAATGAAAGGATTTATGACTTAGATCTGTGTTTTATTGTATCGTATTGTACTTATTTATATACATAAGTTTCATTAAAAATGATTGTTTTTAAAAAATATTTTGAATAAAGTAAATCCGACAAAATAAAAAAATAATAAATTTCTTGTCACTTTTTAGACAGGAAATGTGTTATTTTTTACATTCTACAGACAGATCATTTGATATTTTTTATTTATGTATTGTTGTAAGTAGACACGAATTGTCACTTACAAGATTCATACATTATTACAGGGTCGAGCACTATCCCAAGAGAACAGGGATGATTAAGTAACGTAAGCAATTAATTATGGATCATCAGTTAATTGGCAATTTGGGCGTGGAATGAGGAATTACGACGTAGACTTATAAGATTCTCCTAATATAATTAAGGGAATTTGTGCAGAATTATGTTACCTTTACAAATTATTATATTTAACCAAAATAATACAGGGCTGAACTCTAAAATATGTTTTATTTTATTTGACATCCTTAAACATATATTAATTAGGTATCTATTGATTTAATTTTTTTCGACTATAGGATTTTTATTTCATTAATCTCTTACGTACTAAAGCGACAGGGCGTATTACCAATTTATATTTTCACAATGCACATTAACTGTTAAACTGAATAAGAAGTTTCTGCATGATTCACGAACAAATATGCACACAAAAATACAACAATAATTGTATAAACAGTTGTGTTACGAAAGTCGGTTTTCAAAAACATCTTCAGTATAAAGGCCGATTAAAATTTTGTAGTTATGTATAATTTTATTGTTCGCGAATAAATCCGTCATTTACTTTTACGATTCTTTCGCGCAATTACTATAACATCGACGGTAATGGAACTTTCTTTGTTAATTACGACACTTACAAGATGTTATATCACCTTAAGATCATTGCGCAAGAGTACCGTTTTGTGTGATGTGATTATTACAAGAGATACTTATTTACACGACGCGTTTCAACTTAGTCCTCGGAAGTAGCTATTGCAAAAGGCGTTTTGGACTTGGACTTTATCTAGAAGGAGCAATGACTTACCATCTACTTATTTACTTTAAGAAAGCAATGACTACCATCAACACAGTTGATTTTTTCTGAATAAATTCAAACGCTTTAATTTTTATTATGTTATTCTGAGGATGTTTTTCTGTACTTCATAATTTTAACAATATATAAATTAAATTTCAAACCTAAACTATCTAGGTATCTCGTAAACAAATCAAAAACCCGTGCCACGAATGGGGTTCGTTCAAAAACAAAACCGTTAAAACGTCACATGGCTACGCATCAATTGTTTGAGCAAGGGTTATCCCGTTCTACAAACAAATTTAATTTAAACCAAAACCATCCTTATAGCCTCCGTTAAAGCGACCATTTTAATTTTTAAATTTTTCAAAACCGGTTCGTGGGGACTCGAGCCAGTGAACCATTTTCGGTGTTTTTTCGGACTACGAGGTCGACGAGGTGTACTTTTTAAAGGTAGTAGAACTTCTTGTGGTTTCACTTCGGAAGCAACACCGCTACACTTGCTCCTGTATTATAACAATAGTGTTAAAAGTTGCTGTGTTAATCGTTAAAAGGTAATCAACGAAAAAACAGGAAATTGCTTTTATGATGATACAGAATTAATATTAATGTTATTTTCACTTTATTACATTTTCTACCACAGGATAAATAAAAAAATATATTGGTAAAAATACGTTATTACATTAAAGTAATTGTTTTAAATATTTTTCTATAACTACTTAACTAAAAGTAAAAAGTACGTAAAAAGTCCTCGACTTAAAAAATCAAAAAAAAAATCAAAATCAAAAATATTTTATTCAAAGTAGATTCTTTACATAATTCTTTTTGAACGTCAATAATATTTTTTCTTCTACCACCACTTCGGAAGGTGTTTAGTTATGG
>DWPV01001237.1:0-21858 GCA_018251915.1 Urbanus proteus proteus | reverse complement strand
TGTGTGTTGTCCATGACACCCACGACACAGGAGAAAATCCTACTGTGGGGCTATGAGTGTGAAGCGTTATTTATTTATTTATTTTATTTATCCCTACTGTGGGGTAAAATTTACTATTATGTAATTAACGGATGTTCTCGGGTGGCAGTGACCAACATGTAGACTCCATGCTCGTTTGATACATTTCAATTCTTTAAAAATATATAACACAATCTTGTTAAATTGTGAAGTTTTATCTTCTCTCAGAATTATCTATTTGATTTTAAATCCCATTTTCATTTATTTGAGTGTCGCATATCTCATCATATCTACTACTGGAATATGCAAAATAACTTTATCCGCAAAGTATTATTAAAGCAACAGCTTGTATGTTCTGATATGATAACTAGTACAAAAACTAAATGAAAACAAGATTCCGATTTTTACTTTTAATAAAAGCCTAATCTTTTATACTTTAATACTTCAAATACAAAAGTTTTCATCAAATGAATATTCATTCGACTACGGAACTCTCCACTTGGCGCGGTCCACTTGGCCGCCTTTTATTGTTGAAGTAGGTTTTATTTACCCAATAACTTTATTTCTATCGTAACAATTTTCAATAGGATTTCTAAGTAATTTCTAAGTAACGCATCAATTGAACTGAAATCTTTAAAGAAATGCATCAAAGGTAACAGTGAAGGCTAACCGTTGAGAGGATTACTCTCGGATCTGTACCCAGAAACAGATTTAGACGTAAACATGTGCTCCGACATTGCCTAGATTTCGGTTGGTTAGAATAGTAGGTACCTCTCTAGGTATTCAATGTAGTTACGATGCAAGGAAACGTAACGTCGTCTATGTTAAAAGATTTGAATATCGACACGTTTAAATAATGATATACTTATACTAAATATTAGTAATATTAAATAATATATCCGGCGATAGATTTTATTTAAGAAACAAAATCATAAATAATAATTTTCTTGATTTAATTAAACTACACATTATGCACTAATGCTACAGTTCTTTTATGTTTTAAAGCAATCGTTAAATTTGTACCTACTATTATCCTATTTAAAAGTGTGTAAAAATATATGAGGATATCTAAGAGGGTCAGGGTTCCTTGTTCAGGGATAGTAACACATCTGTGATCGTCCCTTAAGTGACGAGACACGTTTTATTTTGGGAAAAGTGTGAATTACTAAAACAAGTAAACAAGAAATGCAATCTAGTTCTATGACCGTTTGCTCATCTATATTTTACAATGTTCTCACTGGTTATCTTTTTAAGTTAAGTAAAGTGAAACTTCTCATTACAAGTTACAAACTCTACGGTTCGATTGCTACGTTCGACTCTCAGTTCCTACAAAGTGGCAACATTATTTCGCTTCAAGTAACTTTAACTTCCGACAAGAAATTCGTTCATTCACAAATCGATGAGCACACTTAATACAACTTGAGAACAAACAATATAAAACTCCTAACGAGGTCTTGATCCGAATTGTTTCGTTGAAGACCCTCTACACACTTGAGAAGGCGAGTTTGTAAATCAGTTCACGCTCTCGAATCTCGCAATGTTCGGTTCGTCTAAACGAAAGTATTAAGGAAAATAATGAAACATAAGTTATATATAAGCACATAACAATATATTCAATGGTATGTAAGTAATACGTATTTTATTTTTATGAATATTCAATAAAGTATCTAGAAACAAAACTGGCCACACAACAATGTATTTTTATTTTATTTAACTTGGTGCATACAATAGATTAACGAGTTCATTTTTAAATAATTTTGTTCATATATTATGCTCCCTGACATTCAAAGAGAATATTCTACAAAAATCTTAAATATATTTACTGATTTCTATGGCTTGTAAAACTGATAATAACATATTCAGATTATCCAGTCAGTTTAAGCATAGGTGTCATTAGAACTATGATTGAGGACTTTTTTGGGCACGTGGCATTTGAAAATTAATCGCAATATACCGTTGGCGCCGCATGGAGAGTCGATTTGCATATTCATTTGTACTTTCAAAACTATTTTCCCTGAAATATAGCTCCCGTCGACATGTTATCGTACTTTTTATGATTGCAACCTAAAGGCTTTTAAATTTATGGAGTTTACATACATGAAGTGCTACTGGGTTGACATTTATGTTAAATTTATTAATTTTATGGTATTTGTTTTCAACTTTTTATTAAAAATTATTTACCACTTTACTGGCAGATTAGTAATGTTATAAGTAAAAACTGCATGTGGAACAGTATCAAATATAAGACAAATATTTGAAGCTTGATTTTATAAAAAAGACGGAGTGAAATAGTTTAGTAGTTTTTCTTAGCGCACGTCTTTTCTCTTCATGTGTGTCATGTCTTCCATGTCTATTGTTTTATAACAATGTTGAGGCCATTGTGTTTTTTGATGGATGTGATATGGAAAAGGGACTAACAGGACTAACAGGCATTAATGTGCAGAACAAGATTAAAATCTTGTAAATCTTTCCAAGATTACAGATGTATATAGGTATTTGGTATTACTTACAAATAGGTAGACTGCATATGCAGATTATGCAGTATACATTTGTCGCCATTAAGTATGTTATGTCGTATCTTTTACATGTCATTTATATGTTTAGTTATAGAAAAATGCTCCATTTTTGTTCAATGCCCAGTAATAACAAATTATGAAGAATAGAACACACATTTGTTTTATTGCCCAAAAACCTTAACTTGTCTTTATGTCAACACATTTAATATTCCATTGCGTATGCCATGTGTCCTGAATTCGAAATAAGCCGTGATGAAAGCCTGAAATAGGTAGAACCTATCATGTAACATGTAGGATCTGAGTAAATAAGTTATGTGAATTTTGACATTGATACTAAGTAACTATGATAAGCATTAAAACTTATAATGTCAAGAGCTGGGCTTCTAAAGCTTCTATGAATAAAAGGCTAATCTTAAAGAAATACATATATTTATTTAACAGAGATAAACCAGAAGATGGCATATTTTTGAGACATACACGACGAATAAGTTGGAGGATGCTTTTTGCGCTTTAAAATTTATGGCTGTCATATAAGCCACTATATTAATTGTGAAAGAGAAAAAAATAAAAATAAGTAATAATATATAAATATTCGCAATTAAAGCATCACACATAAGAACTATCTCTTTATCAAACGGTCTTCATTATCTAGTACATACGACACTGATGCTCGCCTATGAAAGATTTTTTTTGTACAAAACCACAGTTGTACATTTAATTTAAATAAGAGTTTAAAAGTTTATTATAAATATCCTAAGACAGTTATATTACAGTTAAAAAGAACACGCTAATCCGTATTGTTTTATATTTTGCTCATGTGGCCATTGAATACCTTCCGGGAATTTGCTTGGCGTGTATGGCAGCTGTCCTATGTAATTACCCCTGGAAAAAACATTTTTTTTCATTTTAGTACATTCTCATTCAATTTGTATGACTGATTTGAAAGCTGATACAGATTCCTCATGGTAACGTAAGCTCTATATGTTTCTTCTAGCAGCATATTATGGCAGAATTTGTGTTTTGATTTAGCTTTAACCTATTCCTCAAGGATTCAACGCATTTATCACAATTTTTATTACAGATGACTCCTCAAATATCGCATTAAATTTCTTGGTACACCTTGTAGGTTAAATATTAAAATAGTAGGTACAATAAAAACGTACGTGGGTCCGTAGTTACAAACGAACAAGGTAAAAGTTTCGCCATTGTCCTTCTTCTGTGAAATACCGCAACCCACATGGGTCGTATTGGCCCACACCAACTGGAATTTTGGAATTCAAGAAACTATTAAATATTATAAAAATATAATAAAGATTCCGGAGTCACCAGGTTTACTCAAACCTGTTTCTGAGTAATAATAACAGTGTTTAACGCCACCATGTTCTGTTTCGAAGGGAGTATATATATATATATATTTATATGATCGAAGTAGCAAACGAACGGGCGGTCCAACGAAGTGGTAACTGCCGCTCAAGGACATCTGTAATCAACCCCAGATAAGATCAAGGTCCTACTTGAGGTTGACGACAGATGCGTTACTACCCATGAGGACTGAGCTGGAACGCTTCGGATAAGTATATCTCCCTAACCACACCCTTCAGACCAGAACAGAGCAGTGCTGAACACTGCTGTTATAAGGCAGAAATAGATGTGGCGGTGGTGCCGCCGGAGTCGAACCACATGGAGTTCAACCACCTTACGAAACTTTCTAACTCAGTTCTTAGGGGTAGCAACGGATCTGTTGCCAACCATATAAAACAGTAATTTTATCTGGGAATGATTACGGTTGCTCATGGGCGGCAGTGGCCACTTACGAAAAGGTGCCATACATGATCGTTTTCTACTAAATTTAAATTTGTTAATTTCTGAAGATTGCTACGCAGATTATGCGTTTTTTCGTTATGACAGCCATATATAGCTGTGACTCGTGAGTAGGTACTGTTTTCAGTGCCGACTCTATTAATTCGTGGAGAGCCAAATGTTCAACTGTGAACTTTCAATCTACAAATTATTAAAGGCTACAAATAAATATCAATGAAAACGGATAACCTTTTCATTTTTTGCTCTTCTGTGATACTTTAATTGGAAAACCATGTTATAAATCCAATTGGTACAAGGACTTTTATGTCGTCCAATTAAAACATCAACGCTTCAGGCAAATGTCTTCGGGATATTTTTATTATTTAGAATTTTCAAATATTTTCCTTTATTTTTGTTAGTTAGTTAACTTAGACTTGGGTTGAAATATTAATTAGGTATTAAATGAAAGTGATACCTACGAACGAGTCGATCGTAAATATAAATAGTGTGATAGGATGAAACTTATGCATTTTTTTCGAAAACTTAATTGGGATAGCAAATCAATATAAATAATGCGCGTAAACGTAATACAACTAATTTAAAACATAAATTAACATAAATAAAAAAAAAAAACAAATCGTATTATTTCACATAGTTTGTATGCCCTAATATTTTAAAAAATAAAATGAGATGGACCTAACGTACCTGCGTGTAATGGCCAATATCCTTCTTGGTTCCTAAACGGAACGGGAAGAACCCGTAATCCGAATGCTCATTAAACCAAGACGTAAGGGCTTCTTCTATGTTCGGGACTATCACCAAATCCGCAAGCGTACCCCATCCTATGAATTTAGAATAATAGATGTTTTCGCCCACTACGTCCCAGCGTTGAGAACCTGAAACAAACTGCATGGTTATAAAAGTCTCAAATATACCGTCTAAATTATTTAATATATTATTTTATATACAGGGCTCGTTAGTGTATCTCTACACCTTAAAAACAAATTATTGTTATTAAAATATCAAGATACTTACATATTATATAACAATGTTACTATTTTATGAACAGTAAAATATATAGGTACGAAAAAATCTTAAGCTTATTACTACGCTAAATTTCTCTCCAAAACTTCTTGCTATCATAATAATATAAACTACACTGTTTAGAATATAGTTTAGACAGGAACTTTATTTACCTATTTTCTTGTTAGGGTTATGACCAAAAATACCATTTTCCGCCCACTGTGCTGCCTTTTCAGCTAACTCTTCGTCCCAAACCTAAAACATATTTTATCCTTTATAAAAATAATAACAATAAGGGTTCAATATTCATAAATTAGGTAAGAGGTTTCGGGAAGGCCTACGGTATCCCTAGAGTAAACCAAGACATATCATACAAACGTTACAAGAGAATAAGGGTATAAAAACTGGAAAATTTGTGAGATCTAATCTAAAGCTGATATTCGTGTCAAACTAAATTAAGAGGTCACCGAGATAATCGAATTCTTCTGAACGTATGGAAACGTGACCAATACAATGTGACAAATAGCAAATCTTGACTTAATATGAATTTACTCAGCTTAACAGCGGATTTAGAGATATTAAGTCAGTATTTAGTTATAATAATTTGTAATAGCGTAAGTTTATATTACGTAGGGCGCTGGCAGTTTAAAACCATTTTAAATTCAGCGTTACTTCTAGCCAATCATTATCTTTGGCATTTTACGATAAATGCTACTTGGAGTGGGTTTTTTGCCTCCATAATTTGTCGGTTGGTAGGTAGGCCACCATTAGAGAGAAATCTCAAGATTTCAGTCAAACAAAAAATACTGATTATCAAAGCAAATATACACACAAGATAACTTCATACTTGTATTAAAATATTTCGATGTAGCCATAACTACAGGCGCCAGTTTACACAGTATTATATATTATGTGTTCACGTCTGCCATAATTTCCTAGGATCACGCATATTTGCATAAATTAACGTCAACTATGTCGACAAGGGGCTGACTCAACTCTCAACACTCCATGATAACAAACTATATAATTCCCTTACGACCCGTGTTTATTGTTACGTTTTCCTACGTTACAATATGTATTACGAACTCTGTTATGAAAACACAACTTTCTTTTCATGCATAAATATTTGTACGCTCATTCCTCATCTCATACACTTACGAGTACATTACGTATACCGCTTTCAATGTAGTAAAGTGCCCCTGCAAATCATTTCCGCTTTGCGGGCAGTTTGCGGGTGAGTATAAAACTAATGATGACAAACGTGGTCTACTCACTACTCAGTATTAGCTAATAAGAGCTTTCCTAGCTAAGGCATTATACGCGCGTTGTTTCCACGATTAAAAATTAAGTAAAAAATTGGAGAGAGATTTTTTGTCATGCTGGTTTTCGCGTGTGCTTTTCATTTGTATGCATTAACAGGCTGCAGTTATGGCGTCTTGCGTGTATGTGGCTTCCATGACAGGAAAAATATATTAGAAATCTGTGTTAGAAGCTATAAGATTCTAGTTGCGGATAAACTACAGTACTAGTACAGTAACTAAAAGACTCTTTTTACACTCATAAAAACATTGCATATTTATCATTTACATAAAAAATATACTCAGCTATAAAATAATAGGAAATATAAGGTAAAAAACACAATGAATTACGTCGTTATAGTAAAATTAAGGTCGAAATGGACATTGTAACTTGATATATTGACTACCTACCAAATACGTCATGTCTGCGGCGGCGGGCTGCCCGAACACCACCCCCTGGGCGACGGTCATCCTCCGAAAGTTGTGGCCGTCTACGAACGCTCTGATTTGCGCGCATGACAAATTCACCCCTAAGGACACGACACGTGATAAATAAACGAATGATCAATCATATCTTGTTTCATTGTTCATTGATCAGTTTTTATATTACCTATAGGAGTACAATAGGTGCGTGCATTCCATCTGATACTTACCTACATATGTATGTTGTGATGTGTTTCATAATTCAAGAAATCGTGTAGGTACATATTGTTGTGGCCGTAACAGACTTATTCGATAAACTGGGTTAGGTACTTCTTATCTATCTATTTAATGATAAATTACTTATTTTATTGAAAATTAGATATTTATCATTAAATTAATAATGAAACTTTCTAATCTGCACTGGTAATTGTTACTGATAAACATCTGCTCATAAAGTTAAAAGTGGAGTATACTTACGTTAGTCAAAATTAAAAAAAACTTTTGTAATCGAAAAGTACACAACTTACGAGGACCTATGACAAATATAACATGTAATATTTATGTGTTACAAATGCTATATCAAAAATGAGCGTCGAATTTAGTAGATTTACACAGCAAAGGGCTTTAAAATTGCATATTTACGGCATTGCCCGTAGAGACGTATCTGAGTAGATGGTTTCGGCACAAAGTGAGAATTGGCGAGTAGATGGCGAAATGTATCACTGAAAGTAACCATTCCGAGCTTTGGTCCGTTCGCAAGCCACTTTTTCTCTCCACTCAGACTAAATCGTATGTGGATTCACGAAAAGGGATGCCGCTATGAATATTTTAGGAGACGTTTTATCAACATCTTATCGCTCTTGTGCATGTTCGAGCTGAGTTCGGGTCCAGTGAGCTGAGCCAATCATACTGTTTACATGTTGGCTTGGATCATTTTGTATTAGGCATTTGATGATAATGGATTGACTTAGAAGCGCGAATAGCCCTGCGGATTGCGTAGATTTTAACCGATATACAAAGTTAAACAACGTCGGGCGCGGTCGGTAGATGGATGGGTGACCGCTATTGGCAGAGTTTCATGCGCGTTCTGTACTTCGGAGGGCACGTTAAGCTGTCGGTCCCGGTTGTTATAATTGGATAACAATCTTTAAACCTTATCGGAGGCCTCATGGGCCGTTTGAAAACATTCGACACGGGCTGGCCAATAACCGGTATCGCCTCTACCAACACGCATTGGAGCATTGTGGTGGAGTATGCTCCAAGCTTCTCTCAGTTGTGGGAGAAGATCCGTTCAGCAGTGGGACATAAAAAAGATCGCGGCGGATGGACTTAATGTGATAATTTATGTTACGCATATCATAAATTGTTTCTAATTTTCTAGGTAGCTATTATTAACGTACTAACTGAGACCTTTGATGTGTAACACGAAAAGCAAGAAATATGCAAGCGTGCGAGCTGACTACCGGCTTCCAAAATACATTCAAGATTCCTATATGTGTATTTTGGCTTTTGTATTTGCATGTTGGCCCAACTAGGTGACCCAATTTGTAAAGGTGGCTTTAAATTTAACTTTGAAGATGTTTTGCTTTCGTTTTAAGCTATTACAAGATGCTAAATTTTCTGTTGTAAAGATTTAAGTACCTATGGATTTTGTTAATAATTATTTATTAACTACTTTTTGTATTCTTATGCGTTCATACGCGTCTGCGTAAATGATTATGAAGGCTCTTATGTTTTTAATCTTATGGATTTGACCAACGTAAAAGAGGTAAGTTTTGATAAATTCCAAATATATTTTCATTATCTTCTAGCGTTAGAAAACAAGACCAGAGAAAATAAAAACGCCATATTTTCCAGGTGGAAATTAAACTTAATTAATCAATAACAATTTAATACTATTCCAAACATTCATAATTTGCTACAATTTCTAATAAGAGCTCAGATTCCATAACTCATATTAAAATTGTAGGAATGTTATGAACGACCGTGTCATTTGTATCAAAACTTCGAGCATCTGTCCAACATGTATATTTAAAAATATTACAAGTCCCCGTGGTCTAGGAGAAAAGTGAAATAAAGAAAATTTGTCTACGTTGAATTATAAATGGGTACTTTAGCTACGCGAAGTTTACGGAAAAGATAAGAGTAACAATACCGTATTATTGTCAAGTTATGAGTGTTATAAAATGAATAATAACTATTCCAATTATACAGTTTGGATTGTTATACGAAAGTTACTCGTACGTTATTGTAATATCTATAACTTTAAAATGCGAACTTATTAAGTAAGCAATCAAAATGAAAATCATATTCCAAATATTAAGTACGCAATTTCTAATCACATACGTTTTACGAATATAGTGATATTTTTGAAGTCTAAAGTTTCGTCGCTAGTCTAGGTTTCCTCGTCATATTTTATTTTACCTCTAATGGAAGTGATAATTTATTTATTTTTCTTATACGCACAAAAAATGTTACTTCCTCTTAGGGTTTTATTGATACCATTGGAAAACCCTTTGAACAAAATACAAAAGGTTATAAGCAAAAAGTGGCGGTGACATCATCGCGTTCCTTATTACCTTTTAGCGAGCAAGTTCTAGGACCAAAAATATAATGTAAAACAAAATTTAATTTGTAAACGAGAACGGTACATAAAACAAAATATTTCTCCCTACAATATTTCCAGGCGAACTATTCCATAAACTCTTCTCAACTCAAAGGTCAGCTTGAATAAATTTTCGCTTTGGGAAAGTCTGCCTTTGTATTCATTTAAAATTGTTTAAGGAGTTATGAATATGAACAGCAAACAGACAGTTTAGTATAAATAGCTTAGCAGCAAAGTGGTTTAAACTAGGAGGATTTTTATGATGGACGTAGACTTAACTATTACGTTTTACGTGTATATGTATCTTTCAGTTAAAATCTGTATATATACTGAATATATAGATTGCGCTCACTGTCTAAATGTTTAAAATCAGTTAGCGCTAAAACTACTGAATGGAATTTAAGGGAATGTATCTATATTCGTACTACGTCTCTTAACATAACATTATTTACAGCGAATAGTAACTTTATTTACAGCAAATTACCTACCTGCGTACGCATGTAAAATCGTGGGTATCAGCATAGTATTTTAATAAGTCAAAAGAATGATAGTTAATTCACATACATATAGGTATGGGGCGATAAGCGTCAACCTATCTTTGATCGACTCCTGATAGAGCCTCTCTTCCATAGTGGTTTGTTGGAATTTTGTAAACCTATAGATTATATAAAGATGTATCGACATATAACCCTTTTCTATAGAAATCTTAGTTACTCTTAATATCATTATTTTTAACAAAAAATGTGTGAAATTATATGACGTAAGTTACAGCCTTACAGAGAAACTAACTAGTTTTAAATACGTATGCTAATATGTATGTTTAGATTATTCTAATTTACCTGTACCTTCGTCCTTCCCTTCATCATTAATATAATTTACATTAATGGCAAATTGAATAAGTAATTTACTAAATGTTTTACAACTTAAACGTTTACCTACTCTGACTCTTAATAAAATATAGAGAAATATGTCTCGTTTGTTATAGATACGTTGCTATTTACAATGACTAATTTGGAACGCCTCATGATTACATGCAATTTTAAACTAATGTTGTAGAGACTGGAGCTAGAAAATCTAAAACGAGTGGACTTTCACGTCCATCGTCATCTATGGATCCTGGATGGATGTATCCAGTTATAAACGTATAAGGTTCATTGCGTAGCTGTGTATAAAATTTTTGGTTTCTATAACAGCCACTTATGCATCTAATTGTGTATTTAATTCGATGATTTGGTTAAGTTATCGACAATTTACTAATATTTTGACGACCCGGATGGCGCAATAGTTAACACGCCGAACCGCTGATCCGAGGGTCCTGGGTTCGATTCCCATGGGGGGAAATTTGAATGATGAGTTTAAATTTCCGTTCTTGGTCTGAGTGTGTGTCCTAGTCTTGTGTGTTGTCCATGGCACCCACGACACAGGGAATCCTAGTGTGAGGCTATGAGTGTGAAGTGTTATTTATTTTATTTATTTATTTACAAAAATAAACTTACTCTTATTGCTCCATGCAATATGTGTAAAGGCCGTTAAGAAAATTACAATGATCGTTTGTTTATGAATCATATTTAACACACGTTTTAAACTCACGTATTCCTTATGAAAGTTATGGTTAAACTGGTGTCAACTTCATTTTAAATATTATCAAGATGTTGTCCTCTCGTCCACTTGAACAAACAAGGCTTTATTACAATGGCAATTTGGAATACTTTAACAATAAGTTGAACTAATTACAACCTTTTCTATATAATTTTGATATTCAATAACATATTTACAACTTATTTTCTCATAATTGCAAACTAATTACCGACGTCATGTTATGATGCAATTGTAAAAAGTACGTATTCAATATTAAGCCACTTAAATAAATAAACAAATTAAAGTTCTTCTTAAATACATAGCTTCACACAAAATTATCCTGTGTTTTGGATGCCATGGAAAAATACGAACAAAAATTCACATGCACCCAAATCCAGGGTAAAATTTAAAATTTATTATTTAGTTGTCTGTCTGGCCGGGCATCCAAACAGGAACCCAGATTGTGACAGATCGGTGACCACTTGCCCTCGTGGTCAGTCTTTAGGCTTTACAGGTGAACCTTCGTAGTTTGATTCCGGACATCATGTTAATATACTTTTCAGCAATAGTTATTATAAAAAGCTAATTATAACTAGGTTAAGCCATAATTAGATTTAATAAAAAAACAAGTGTTATAACGAAAACCCCCTCAAAATATGATCAATAGTTTTTGAATAACATGTACCATACATACAAGCATACATACATACTTAAGTTCGAGTAAAGAACTGCCTTATTAAAGTCGGTTAAAAAGAGATTTTTTAAACAGATCCAGATTTCTGATTACCCTTTACTTTACGTGTTCGTGACTGAACAAGATTAACACACACATTGATTGAACATCGTAAAATGTCAAATTTACTATTAAATAAATCTATCAAAAACTAGATTTCACCCGCGGTTTCGCTCGCATTAAATATTAGATTTGTATACTTCAGGTGTAGTTTTAATGCAATTCAATCTTACCAAGTGGCCGTAGGTGTAAAAGTATGTAGGTCGTAGGTATAAAACTTCGTTTTCTATCCATCGGAAGTAGTACGTTTTTTCGGGATGAAAGATACTCTATGTCCTTTTCTGGGCCCGTTACTATGTGTGTGCAAAATTTCATAACGATCGGTTGAGTAGTTAAAGCGTGAAGGCGTTACAAACAAACAAATAAACGGACTTTCGCATTTAATTAATCTATAAAAAATATATAATGATCAATATATTTCATGTTGCTACACGTATCATTTAGATATGAGTGATGTAGTTTCAAACTGCGTGTTGCAGTGGCGGATGTAGAGTGCTCCTACAAGTTCCGCTGGCGAGCACATCCGCCGCGAGATGACATCTGCTACACGAATTACGGCCGCAACTTTATGTCACGTTCGTGTTTAATACGATTTGGATGGATGTATCGTGTTAATGTACTTTTCGGTATGTTTTTACGAAAAGTCAATTTTACCTATAATATATTTAACAGAAATCAAGTAACGAAAACACCATCAAAATCAGGTTAATAGTATTTGATAAAATCTTATAAAAGGAGGATAACAAAATCCAGGGTATGGACAGTAGCTTCCTGCTTTGTAATATCAACACCCACTGTGTCACCAATAGGCAGAAACTATTGGAAAAACCTTCCATTTGGGGATTCAATACATCCAATATTTACGCAATTTAACTTATGTATTTTTAAAGCTATGTAGAAATGTGATTCATATACGATTAAGCTTTTCTTTTTTGCATTTAAAATCACTCAGCCCTAATGAGAAGAAACATACCTATTACAAGCCTCATAGGGCTTCTAGGCTAATTGCAATTCATTATAGGCAACCCTATAATGAATTGCAATTAGTAAATTGACTCCAGGTGGAATATTCCTGTGCAGATCTTAACGTACACTTATGTAGATTACCTATAGCTACAGTATGTTGCAGTTTGTAGTAAACAGACGTTGCACGCATAAGCTTCCCGGTGGCAACTTGCTTCCGTTAGACATGCTTCCGTAGCATAACAATATCTGCCACATCGCACCGTGCCGTCAGATTGTGGGTGGAAATTGTGTCACTTCCAAATTGAATGCAAAATCGGATACAATGCTCGTTTCTTATGCCCTTTTGTGGGATGTTTGGGATGATATAAAATCACTCCTTTTCGGTTTACCTTCCATGTAGTTCAAAATGGCAGCAGGCAGACTTATGCATATTAGATTAACATATTGGAAAAATATTTTAAACTTCGGTTTTACTTAGCTTACGGATTAAGACAAACTTTATTACATTAGACGAACATTCGCAGCGGTACTTATAGGTACACTTAGCGCTCTCCTAATGCACCTCTGCGTCCATATATTCAAGGGGCAAAGAACATATGACAATTTGAGTTGACAAATCCTGTTGTTATGGCTTAAAATCCGGGCGTGAGCTGCAAACAACAGATTGCGGGCAAAGTGGTCTCATTCCCGAAGGACTCAACGCTCGTTATCGTCGCTTGTGTTTGCTTACGTGACTCGAGAACCACCATCTATCTATATTTATGTTGTATAATTCGTACTTAACAAATAAAGGCGTTTTATCAAGCATTAGTATTAGTAGAGTATTAGTAAAGTATTAAGTTCAGCATTAAAATTATCTGCGGTAACGGAAAATTATTATCTGTGACATTTTTCAGTTGATCGATTGCTAGTAAATCACTCGTACTACTTGTGTTATTACGTAAGGTGAGTTGATTTCTGGCAGAATGTATTTAACTTTTAACAAATACTTACTACTAATACTAGGGTTTGTGAACCTAGATAGCATTTGTTAAACGTAAGATATATGTATCTCGATTATCTTGTATATAATTTCATATGGAAATATAAACGACATAGGTATTACTTACCACTCGTTGTTGGCAACACATTATAACCTCATTGTAGAGTGTGTTTTACATTAGAAGGTTTTAAGTCATATTCCATCACGCTGGCCTCATATGAATTGGTAGACGTCACACACATTTGAGAACGTAAACTTTCGTCTGAATATTTTTTTAAAAGAAAATTCAGCGTCTATATTTAGACGTCATTTTTTCCTAAACCATTAAAGCAAGATATGTTTACTTTCTTATAGACTCATAGGAGTATATAATCAAAGACTCATAACATTGAATAATCCTGATTGCGAGGAATACAAACTTCGAACACTCATTTTGGAAAACCGATATCAAACCACTAGGCTATCAGTTTGTCAATCGGCAATCGCTTAATAGTTAACGAATCGCGGGACTGCGGCGGACGGCACGGGCTCGTTATCCGCTGTTGTTTACTCACTTAACTCATTTGTTGCCTTCATATTACGTATTTGTCAACCGATCACACTTTTGTTTTACTTTTCTGTTGGTTTATTTCATACACTTTAAGTATAAAAGCTACCTAGATAGGTAGAGAAGATAGATAGAGTTATTTTTAGATAGAGAAGAGAGCAACTAGAGAAGTAAATTCATAATAGTCAAAGAAACTTCCCTGTCATCACATTACTATGGCGTATAGCAGTGACGCTACTAAATTAGTTGCTCAACGTTTATAACATTCAGTTCAGTAAAACATTTTGTAAGTAAGTATAAAAAATATATTTAAAAAATGGCGATTCTGTTTGTGTTCAATTTTTCGTTTGACACTTACAGTGTTGTATTTTTAGGGAGCGCAAACTATAATTAAACTATAATTTATCTTCCATTTTGGCGGGAATAAGCAGCTGAATAAACGAAACCGAGATTTCATGACGTTCTTGTGTACCTTAGTCGCTCCATGAACTACAGTTTAAGATTAAAGTTAAGTTCTATTACAATGAGGTGCATTGTTTCTTTTACATTATAAAAGCAGCAACCGAGAATAATGGAATCTAATGAAAGGTAAATAAAGATCTATTCCACTTTAGGCTACTGCCACTCACGGATACCGGTGGTTGACCCCAGGTGAGATTAGAATCCTATATGAAGTCAACGAAATATTGCTACTCGAGGACTAAGTTGGAAGACTTTGATAAGTAGGTACCTATGTCTTTCAACCCTTCAATTCACTGAAAATACTTCCCATAGTAAAATGTCCTACGATATGGAATGTGAATGACGTAATGAAGAGCAAATATACTACATTTGAGATGTAAGCCGGTTTATAAATTTAATGTTATTGCACAGTATGAAACTAGAAATATTATCTTAAAAACAAAACACCCGACTGCTTCAAACTTCTTTTTTCAGGGGCACAATTTTTAAAAATTATATAGCCTATGCCACTATGACAATTGAGACGAATCTAACGACATCTCGTATGTTAAAAACCTTCAAGTGGTTTGGGCTATAGGGCGTGCTAAAGAAACGGACATACATATAATATACGCTTGAAAAATATTATCCGCCTTCTGACGCAGTCAGGTAATAAGTGTAACACAGATCCTCATTCCTCATTGTAGATCTAAAACTTCAGTTGTAAAAATATGTTGGTATCTCGTTCCTGTTAATCTCATTGTACCTTTATCAAAATCAATCAAGTATCGATAACATCTTTCATTAAACATAAAATCAAGACATCTTCGTCCGAGATTTCGTTTGAATTGTAAATTTCTGTTCTTTCGTTTCATTTATAGATACTGTTGATTTCTTTATTTTAAACGAAATTGGACCCTTTGTCAGAGAATCACATTGAACTTTTAACGATTCCCTTTTTATTTAGTATTCGAAAAAGTTTTACTGTTGACGAATTTCTAATGCTTTCAACTTTAAGAATCAAAAAAGAAAATACTTATATATTTAATAGATATTTGGTATTTTTCTTTCCTTATATTTTATTGATTATATTATATATTTCTTTACCTATCGTTTAATGTGTTCTACGTGTTTCGACTCTAGGGACACCATCGCAACATTTCTACTTGATAACAGTAGTGATAGGCGTTGATGTATTCTGGTTTGAAGGATGTGGTATGTTACGAGGTGTTTCAAACTGTTTTAAGTGGGAATGTAATTCTAATTTGAGTTATCTATGTCTATGGATGAAAAGTGTTTAGAAACTAGTAGGTATGTTATAAAAATGATAGATTCAAGTGGCAAAATATAGGTATGTTAAAATTTACTTTAAAAATACTGTAAAATGTACTTTAAAATTTACTTTTTGGACATACGTTAGTTTACCTGGGAACCATCGATAAATATATCCCTTGATTACATTAAGAACCAATTCATACTATTAAGAGCATAAAGAACAATAAAAATAAGTGCCATACATTACCATCCTTGAAAGCCGAGTTTCTTCCATCTCTGACGTGCGGATAAATGGACTCACTGGAAACTTTTTATTCCTATGGAAAGCCTTGTAGGTAACAGCTTGCATTTATTACGTGAAATATTTAGATGGGCATGCTTCCTTGAATATTTTGCGATCTACTGAAATATAAGGTGTATGCGGCGTCTTTTGTTATGGAGATTGGGTGGGCGTATTAAATAATAGACTAGGTAGGAACCGTCGTAAAGCTGAGTGTTTCAATGGTGACCTACACGTGAAACTTTATTGTTATGCTCGAAAAGGTCATACTTTAGTCTCAAAGGGCATGTGTGGGTTTATAATTAAACATTAATATATGCCCAAATACCTTTTATGCTAAGTAGTACCTACTTAGTACGTGAAAAACTTATAAATGTTATCATTTTCTCTTATAAAGTAAGTAAGTATTAAAATACAAAATTTAACGCTTTCTACACACAGCCCTTTCTACACAAAGACAAATATACAAACACCCAGACCCAGTTATCTCAATTCATCAATTAGATGTCTGTCTAACCGTGAATCGAATCCGGAACTCATAGCGCGTCAGACCGGTATAGTGACCACTCCGTCACACGGATGGTCATAAGTTAGGTACGAATAAAACCACATAATTTCGGACTGAATATAATATTGTACCCTATGTGTGTGTTTTAAGTCCTTCCTAAATAACAGATTTACGGTAATACGTTTTTTAACGTTGTTGACTCCGCGGCCAGAGGGTCATACATAAAAGGTCTTCAAGACCCTTCATGTGTAAAAACAGTCACGTACACTCATTTGTGCGTAACTCAATATCGTGTCGTAGCCTCAGACGGGGATACCATGTTTACCTGACTTTATATCCTTTTTTATTGAATCCAAAGGATAAACGTCTTTTGATTTATTTCACCAAAGAATTAAGGTTTTATTTTACAATTCTGTGAGATTTGAATAAATTCAGTTGTAAAACACCACGGTGGTCAAGGTAGCACTCATAGATTATACATGTTTTAATAACATTTTAAAAGACTTTTCAGTCATTTTTTTCGATGAATTTAATAAAATATCCTTTTATGTCATGATTTCCATATTTTGTGTTATATATTTTTTCGTTCTATACAAAGTACCTAATATTATTTATTTTGTAAAATATTAAGATTCACGATCTTCACCAGTTACCTTCTGACCTTTTAGACAGTAAATCATAAAGGGTTATATGATTCTATCACCTTCAACTACAAATACTACCTACAATTTGAAGCTGTTAGCATCAGGTAAATAAAAACAACTTACGTTTAATTTATTTCTTTATTAATAAACACATACATTGTTTATCATTAACTGTAGTTAATTTGACAATGACTGAATTACAATACGCTAATTAATGGAATCTCATTGTCACACACTAAACCAAATATTTGGCTTAACATTTGGTCAAAATGATATTGTCTTGGATCTTAACGTTCCATATGTATAATCTACATTTTAAAACAGTACATTTTATGAGATTTTAATGGAAAAGCTATCGTTAATTAATGGACTACATAGAATGTTTATGTTAAGTTAAATCTTACCTAATATAATATGACGTGAATAGCGGATAACTTTGGTACATGAAGATCCAATTTTATCTACGTATACACTTCTTAGCGATCTTGTTTCAAACTACCGAATTATTAATATTTTTGAGTAATGAGGAAGTGGGAAAGAAATGCTGATTTGGCCTGACTTTTAAAACACACTTGTATAAAACCGCTCGTATTGTAGGATCTCATAAATAAGTAGCAATGTATAAAATACTGATATCGAAAAACAGAGGTATATGGTAAAGCCCAGGCGTAGGGAAAGCAGCACTTCATTCCCGAAATATTATAATTTTCAAACCATACAGCATATAGATATTCCGTTGATAAATGATCAGTCGCTTTTAAGTAATCGCTACTAAAATATACCACAACTATAACCAACTAGAATAACTTACATAAATTATTTACATGTACTTAATGCATATTTCTGACAGTCGCAAATGTACCACAATTTATAAGCACATTCATCCCTATATACACAATTAAAATTATCATTTCCTTTCAGTTGAAAACATTTCAATAAATAGTTTCATATAATGTCATGTTCTATAAGAATTACGTAAATTAAACTAAGAAATTTCTACGAAAAACATACGTACATATTTCTATGAAATATTCAAAAGATCTTTTTAAATATAATTAAATGAACTACGTACATAGGTATTCACAATTAAATATTTTTGAATAGGTAACATTCGTAAATTTCAAATATCCGTATATGTCAAAATATGTTTTATAAAGATATAAATATGGAATGTATTTCTGTAATAAGTTAAAATATGTCTATAACTCATTAAGAAAGTGATTTTGATACTTTTAAATAGATATATAATATATTTTAAAATAAAGGCACACTACACTACGTTGTTTACATTACATATCATATCAAAATGAAATACATATAACTTAAATAATTAAAAAACGATATCAAAGTGAAATCATTATAGTATTTCATAAAAGAAAGTTATAAAAAGCTAACTTTTGTCGCGCACTGTAAATCTTGAATGTTTCGGTCATTATATAAACATTTTAAATGAATAAGCAATAGTCCGTTTGATATCTTTGTAAATTTTCTTAAATACTATGAGACTAAATTACTCAGAAACAATGAAGGATGCACCTAATTTATAATATGAACCTAGCCTTGTAGGTATGTCGATAACAATTACATATCTTACTACTCAGCACATTTACATAATATTTAATACGAATCATTTCCACATGAATATTTATTTTTCACCACCTATCTCATTAAACATAGCCTAATATTATTATATCAAAACTGGATATATTTCATAGCAAAAACCGCAACTACATTATTAATTTAATTAATTAGTGTTTTAAAAATTAAACTTAATAAACATGATTTACCAAATTTGGAAATCACTGGCAGTGACTTAATTATTGTAATAATTATTAATATAAAAGAAATAAAATGGTGGGAATCTAAAAAAATATACAACCAAATATTTTTGGTAACTATGTAATAACTGAACCGTTTTAAATATTTGTTACATAATTTATTTTAACAAAGTGATATTAAACGATAATTATCTATCCTAAGTATAATATTATAATAAAGACATTTGTAATGATGGGTTTTAGTTTTAAACCTAATTTGAATTAGTAAACATTTGTGTATTGTGTTAAAGATGGCTGTCGATGATGTAAAAGGTCTTATATGAAACAATTTTAATCTTTTGATAAATATAAACATAATTGGAAATCTAGATACATTTTACTTCAGATAAAAATTCAGCGACATTAAAAATCAAGAATGTTTAGCAGCTATATTAAATCAAACCCCTCCAATTTCCCTTATTTCAAAAATTATTACCAAATATTATTTACGGCATCATATCAGCAAAACTAATAAATATTAATATTTAGAACGACAAAAGGTTATTTCGTCAGACGCGAAACGAATTTAATATTTCAATATATTGAAAACGTTATTTAAAAGTTAATTACGCTAGTCGCGTCATTTTGAGCTAACACGTTAATTGAGTTCGTTCAACGTATTTTGCTTTATTGAATTAAGGAAGAAAGCTTGAGTGGGTTTAGCTATTTTTAATCAAGGCTATAGTCCTCATATACAGGCACGGGCGTCGACAACAGAGAATTGTATTAGCAACCCTGTCAGGAAAAAATACATACCTAATACAAAATACATTTTAAAAAGTTACTCGTCAACAGAAATTAAGTATATTTTCTATGAGCGAAATACATTCAATGAAATACCCGCGGTATTTGATTTTGACATATTTATCCACATAATATAGGTAGATATAATTCTATATTTTATATTAGTTAAGTAGTGTGTTGTGTAGACGCAGATACTCGTACTTAAAAATATTCCTGGCGGCGCCCATGTATACAGGTTTTACGTTCAGATACAATTCAGTCTGTCCATCCAGGCTTGCTCCCTACTTAGTTCATCGTGATCGTAATCCGCTCATAACTCAGGTTTTACGGCTGTGTAATGAAACATCACAACTAATTATTCCGCGCCATTCAATGTGGATGAACATTTCTCATATCGACATACCGTAGCCTGCGGGGATTGTTGTTCGATGAATAATAACGACGCTGAATCAATCACGAACCGCTCGTGTACCTATTTCGCATTGAACGCACCACAGATTAACGACACGTTTTATACAGTCACTTTTTAGATTAAGGATATTGGATTTTTTTATTTGATCGGTTTCCTCTATAGAAATGCGTGTTTTAATTTTTCACACCCTATCCTTACTTCTATAAATAATTGGCAAACCTCATGAATGGTTATTTTCAAGTGTCACTCAAAAATCTGCTATATATTCGCGACATATAACAAGCATCTCAAAAATGAGAATGCAAACCGTTTATATTATTGCCATTAAAATTTCGTAAATTTACCGTTTAAGCTTCACTCCACCATCAAATGAACCATTACATCCATAATTCGTTAGCTACGCTATAATTATTGTAACTGGGGCTTTTACCTATTGCAGCTGTGAACTGCCGAAGCCAATAGAATGAGACCGCGATATTTATTTCGTGGTTTAGTTTTCCAAAATTCGAACAAAAGCGTAGGAAATGAAAAACAGAAAGAATGTGTAAGCGGCGCGCGTTCTGTCGGCGCTGCCGGTCGCTCTAATATCGCTCTCGAGTACAAAGGGTTCATCTATGACGTGAATGATTCCATTTGTACACTCTACGTCCGGCCTGAACACGTGGATCCAATGCCCGTTCCATTCCACGTAGTAATCTGTCAAACAATGATCCAGTGAGTGAGTTTATGTCCAAATTAACATCGATCGAGTAGTTTGGCAACAGTGATACTTGTTACTTGTTAATGCGTTTACGATTGATGCACACATTTTAATAAAATTAATTTAAGCATGTATCTAAAACTTAGCATCCATAAATCCATACCCAATAAGATATTTATAAGTTTTGCGGGCATCGTTAAATTTATTCAGAATTAAATTGTTGATACAATTGTCGTTAATTGTCAATATTTTTACTAGTGACGACAAGTTATTTAAATTACAATATTATGTCATAGCATGCATGAAAAGTAACGTCATATAGAGTCTTGTCGTAAACACAAAAATTAAACGAAAACATTATACATATATACAGTAAGCATAAAAATAATATAGTGAACGGTAAGGAAATAAAAATAATCGGCCAAGTGAGAGTAGAACTCGCACATGGAGGGTTCCATACCACTAAATGTTTCGCTATTGATGACATT
>DWPV01001236.1:0-21866 GCA_018251915.1 Urbanus proteus proteus | reverse complement strand
GATTCGTCTGTGCTATGTGTTCTTGAGTTGGTTATGTCGGTATCTAATGTGATTTTAACTGTGTGTTAACTGTCATGACATATAAAATACATATTCAATTAAGTAGGTACCAATGAAAGATTGTGAATTTTGAATGTAGCGGCATATAAACGGGTCATTTATCGTTATGTCTATCGTCTTATACATTTTTATTTTTTTGGTGAGGAGAAACCTTCGAAAGGTTCCCGACTATACCTACGAAATGCTATAAACCATAAACTAATGATCACATTTTCATTAGTCTCCTACATGCGCACCATTATTCAAACATCTATAATACGACTTATACATACACATGTATACATATGTATACTTTATTAAACTGCCAATTAATATTCTATTCATAGGAAGTCACGGTACAAATTTTAATTCATTTAATTTAGACTTTTCATTAATGAAATCTCAATTGGCATGAAATTGTTTACCACGCGTTCTAAATGCACAAATTACGAACAGTTAATTGACAAGGACTTAATTTGCTTATTCTTCCGAGTTCCGAAGACTTCGTATCTGAGGCCGTAAAGATTTGAGAATATAAGTGTAGTTCGGAATTAGGCGCCACGTGGCTAAGACATTACGCCGCGAATTCGCGCACAATTAAAATTATCCCACTCCGTTATCGCTGAAGGGAGTGACGAGTTATGTAGACGTGTGTATGTCTAGAATTGGGTATGGGTATCGCTTTTTTATATCGTCATTCGCCCGCTGTCTTCTAGCATTGATTTTCAGACTCAGGAGGATTGATGATTGGAATGATTTGGGTCATTGTTCCCTACGCCGGTTGCAGAATGTTGTGGAGAATTCGTATGAATTTTATTCCTGATGTTTTTATCGTATCCCTGAATAATTCTACCATTTAAACGACTTAAGAACAAGGGTATTTTCTTATGTATTAAAATTTCATCTCGAAAAGCCTTTTTTCTAGCCTTAAACCATCATAATCTAAAGTGTATATTTTATATATACTTAACTACTAAAGGTCCTTAATTGTCTTAGACAAAGAGTATTTATGTATGTACTTGTACTTAACTTCTTTTACGGATAAAAAGCAGCAAATGAGCATATTTTTTTAGATTTTCAATAAGTAGGTAGGTACTATAATTAAATTTAAAATATCGATACTGGAACATTTGGTTTCTTATTTTCGTTTTTCACTAAATATTGCTTAAAGTTTATAAAGTTTAAATACCTGTCTCGTGATTCTGAGATCTATGGTCGCGATGTTAACTAAGACGTTCAGCAAGACTGGCGTGATCCGAGCGGATGACGACGTGATTGGCGCCCTACTTAATTAATCCAATCCCTCTCTAATTAATAACAATAATTCCAATGCGACTTGTCGCCGATCCACCAGATGACGTAGCCATTCAGAAACGGGCCGGATCCGCGACCGTCTTGAAGTTCTATTATCCCGGATAATGTACCAGCTACTAATTCCGGCCCTGGATATTAAATACGAATGCCTTAATTTCATTAATATTTATGGGACTGTTTGTTTATAATTTAGATGAAGAGTTTTGACGACTAGTGTGCCGGTTGCCATACGAGTCTGACTTGCAATTCCGGGTTCGATTCCCGGTAACACAGGTATCCGTTTGAGCATTTGTCTATGTGTACATGGGTAACATTCGTGTGGGGCTACGAGTGTAGAAAACGTATTTATTATACAGATTATACAGATTGTAGATTGCTTTGAATTACGTATTCATTGATACACGTTCCCTAATGTCTGTATCTTAACAAATTTGTGTCATTGATATGTACCTAGAAAATATTAGCCATTATCAAAACTTACAGATATTGCCATTTATTAAGTATTTTAGGTTTAGCAGTGATAACTTAGTGCTTTGAACTCTCAATCTGGGATCCAATTCAAATCCCACCTCTGATTTTTCGAAGTTATGCGTGTATGTGAATCAAGTTATCACTTGAATTAACGGTGAAACTTTTTTTATAAGATCGAAGTTACAAAAGAGCACGCAGTCTACCTGATGGTAAGTTGCCACTGCCGCTCATATTCATCTGCAATCAACCCCAGATAAAATCAAGGTCCTGCCCGAGGTTGCCCACAGATGCGTTGCTACCCCTGAGGGATGAGCTGAAACGCCTCGGATAAATATGTCTCCCTTACTATATCCTTCAGACGAGAACACAGCAGTGCTTAACACGGCTGTTATAAGGCAGAAATAGGTGTAGCGGTGGTGCGTGCGGAATCGAACTAAATAGAGTTCTACCACCTTTAAGCTTATTACTTTGTTAGTATTTAAAATATAATTTTGTTTATGTAAGTTGAAAAACAGACGACAAAAAGACAAAATTGCCAATGACATAATCTTTACTAGGTTATCGCAAGCAAATGAGAACTTCTAAGTTCTTTGAACGAATCATCGTAAAGTCGTCCTTAATTTCTGCCCTCGAATCAAATTATATCACTTGTTTGTTAACTTCGTAATTATTTGAACAAAGGACCAACTTGTCTCAAGCAAATTGCCGATGCCGTAGCAATGCTGAGGGCGGCAGATCAAACGTTCTATTGTTTTATCTGTGGGTGACAGTAAGGTAAGGAAAGCATTTTGTAGGCTTCATCTCTCCTTTGTGTTTTTTGCATGCAAGGTGACAATAAGAAACAAGGTAACAAATAAAAAAAATGTTCTTTGAAGTTTCCCGCGATGGATATTTTACTCTCCAATTTTGTTTGGGTAATTTTATTTTGTTTGTATTGTCATAATTCAATTTGATAATTATGTATTTTTATCTATTTTATTTATGAGCTGAATATTTATTGAACTTTCTCGATAGCCTTTAGTAAAGTCTTCAGTAATTATAGTAGATTTCGAAGATAGCGCCAAAAATAAGGACATCAGGTTCCTTCATTGTCAATTTAAGTTTAATTAATTTTGGCTTTAATAGAAAAATGATTTAAAACTATGTTTACAAAAAACATATAAAAGTGATTACATTGCTAATAAATAAAGCGTTTAAACATTTTACGATAGCATCCATTAGTTTAACAGGAAAAAATACTCTGCAATAAAAAAGTTAACACCTACTATGATCGTTGGGGTCACTAAAGATAATGGCGAGAGACCATTATAACATATCTATATTTGCGCAGGCGAACCCCCAGGACATGTGTAACTCAATAATTTTATTGTGCGCGGGATTTGGCTTACAATTGCGTGAAATATTATCAGTGGGTTTGGGACATATGCCGCGGAACCCCACACGAGGGTGTTTGATAGCTCTATATGACGATAGACAATAGATATTTAGGAGCAATTCTATTCGATTTTATATGCTTACATTTTTATGTTTATTACTTGAGATTTTGAGATTATAATTGTAAAGGAAAGTTGTATTTGCGACTCACAAACAATATTTTCGAATTTTATAGTCTTAAAAATATTTCGGTATATCCTAAATAAGTATACATCAGAATTTTTTTACGTAAATTTATAAATGTGCTCCAACTTGCTTAAATAAAGATTTTTAATTGTTTTTTTTTTAATTGTAATTTACTCATATTGTTGATTTCAAAATTTATTGTATCCAATAGTGTTAATATAAACCGCACATCGAAATATTAGAAAAATAGGTACAAATCTTTTAATATTATCGTCTTTATCATAAAATTTTATTCCGAAACCACGGCTTTTACGTCATTGTATTAATAAAAATGTATCAGATTTATTAGGAATTACAATCTATTTGTACATATCCTCAGTGTCTATGTCATAATACCGTTAGATTCCGAAATATCCCTAATTTGTTGTGCAGGGGAGGGTTAGGCGGACAAAGCGAACGAACAAAAAATGACGTCTCTATTATAGCGTATAATGTTCGGATAAATGTCGTTCCGTTTTTACATTTTTTGGAGGTGAAACAATGCACATCGCTGATGTTTTTAGGTCTCGCGATGAAGTGTTCTTACTAAGTTTAAATGTTTTATCGTAAGTACACTTTGTTGTGCGTTTTTTTAACTAACGTCAACATTTATTTGTCAAAAAATTGACACCTACATTATGTTTTTCTTTTACCTGCTTTTTTATCCCCGATTTTATTGAAGAAATAAGCAAATTTTGATGAGTTATTTATATGTATGAGGTGTGATGCCATTTAAGTTAAAGATTCGCAACACTAATTTCCAGCTAGATTATACAGACGGATACAGCTATCGAGATCATAAAACAATTAGTGAGATTTTATAGTTATTTTAAGTATTTATTAGTTAACTTGATAATTTTAAAATGTCAATTCAATTTAGTTACTAACATTAAAGTTAAATGTAAAAAAGATGCGAATAAAAAACAAACCGCGGTATGTCACAAGTTTTCTCATAAAAATAGTAGCCATAACAATAATGTTCATCTAAAACCCTGCCGAATACAGAACATAATAAAATTTTCCAAAGCAATCAATCTTATTGGATCCCAAAGTAACTTCGTAAATCCTACGAACAATTACGTTGGCATCATTACTCGTGCATATCTCGTCTAAATCGACAATATCTGTACAGTCGCGTGCCTTGTAATCCCTGGACGTCTCTACCGCCCACCCAGAGAGGGTTGCCAGACTTTCCAGTAGATGATTGAAAGCAATAATACTTTTCTTCTTTACTTATATTTAAATTTAATAAATTTAAATGCCATAACTCGGATCTTCATCGGTAGCCGATTGTTTCGTCATATATTTTGCTCCAATTCACAGGTCACCTCTGAGAAGGAAATGGGTTCATACAGGCTGAATGATGATAGGTGAACTTTCTAATAGGCATATTGTTATAATTTCTAAGACGTACATAACTTTAAAAAAATATAGTGATGTATAGCCAAGACTAAGTTAACATATCATTTTACTTTGTTTCAAAACGTTGTACTTATAATAATATCTTATAAATAATTGATAAGAAAAGAAATGGATATATTTTTAGGAATAATTGTATGATATACTTAACACACTTACACTTACAATTTTTATTTTTATAATTTTCTCTCTGGCAACCCTGATAGATTGGGTACAGTCGCGTGAGAAGTGAATTAAATCGCCGCGGGGTCCGATCGACCACTTAACGGATCGTGTTCGTGTCTTGCGATTGATAGCGAGGGAGGGTTACAGAAACTTAATTCATGTTTGATGTCACTCCCGTCACTTACTACGTGTTGGAGGGAATGCAGTTTTCTTATGAGAATTGGTTTATTAGTTTGAGGGCGCGATTTTATTGGACTTTTTAAATGATTTTTTGACGTTTTAAAGTATTTTGTATGTATTTTTTAGTAACACCTTATAGGTAATTATTACTGTAGTTATTACTCATGTCTTTATACTGTAAAACATTTTATAGATTATGATTATATTAATAAATTTAAGGTTTTACAAAAACTATTTAAGTTATATGATGAAATTTTAAATAATTTTACCTGTGTAAGATTTTCATGTGCATGACAAAAACGTAGTGAATATAATTCCGGAAATAAAAATGGGGTAAAAGTACAAACAGTACACGTTTGAAGCTTAGCTTATAAACGTTTAATTAATCTTCTGGAGAATATTGACAAAGTGACAAATGTTCGGGAAGTAATTGTTTAAATTATCCTCGCAGTTTATGAAGAAGACCCTCTCGGGGGCGCTGTTAACCCTTAAACTGCTTTGCGAGGGTCGTAGGACACGCGGACTGTCACATTCACAATAATGCGTCATACTTTATTATAATATTTTCGTACAATATTGTCCCCTTTTATTTCGGAGCTAATGCATTTTGCTTTGTATTGTTATAATATTGGCCAGTTTTGTTCTAAAGCTTGATAATTTTCTTTAGAAAAAATTATTTTAATTTTGTCAGGAATGTAAAGCGTTGCCTATTTAGGTATTATAATTGTTTATTCAATGATATTGAATTTTAATTTTAACCTTGTATTCAAATCATCCATATCATGCCCATGCTCCGTTATTGGCTGCATTTTAACTGGATAATTTAGAATCTTAAATCCTAAAAACAAGTAATCATTTTTATTTTTTCCAATAAGTAAGATAACATTGCAGAACTGTGTTATGAACGGTATAAAGTTGTTACATTTACAAATGGTATAACTCATATAGGAAAATCTCTTTGGGGTGCAATATTACTGCGGCTTGATCCGACATGACAATAAATCATTCGATTTAACGAAATCCAAATTCCGGGTTGATAGCATTAGGATTTATTTCCACAATACGATTCAGATCGGAACATTTCTTCGCATCTATTCTGTACATAATAGAAGTCGTTTGAGTATATAAGTGGATCGATTGAGCGTTATGTACAGGGAACAATGGGCTAAGGCGTCGACACAATGGACAATGCCTGTGCGTCCGATACGATAATACACTCATCTACAGCTTGTCTGTGTGAGTGTCGACTGCTTTCACATTGTGTAACACAATACAAGTGTTATGGTAGCTGCTGTAAACGCCAAGGCGTAGTTTCTCGACTATTAATAGAACGTAAATTTTCAAACGAAAGCGACGATTGCTGTGTTTGTTTCATTGCTTTGCGTATTTCTTGGAAATGAAAAGCTAAATTCTTAGAGGTTGAAGGTACAAGAAGCTAGAACTTCATCCTCAATCAGTAACGAAATTGACTCTGACAGAGATGACTCGTAATTATCTTACTTATGGTAGGTTGTAGATATTTGATGATTGGAATTAACTAAAAAATTGTAAACAGTTACCCAACACGTTTTATTACTAGTAGAACCTACTAGTTCCTGGCCCGCGAAAGAAATTTATGACATTGTATTTTTTAAAGTAACCCATTTAAATTAAATTTTATAAAGTAAAAAAATCATATCTACGAGACACTGTGGCGAATAACAAGTCTGCAGTAGATAAACTGTAGTACTGAGTATTTTTCCTGGCTTTATTTCGTCATGCGTTACACCGTCACAGGGCTTACAAGTTCATAACGTAAACCTCACAGATGTCTGTGGGGAGCTCAGTTTATGAAGGCGTGGTTCTGGTAGATAAGTAGATTTGTGACAGCACGGTAACGACACACATAAATTTGTGAGGACAAACACCGTTATAGCAGCTTAGCTTCCGAACAAACAAGGGCAGTGGGCCCGAATGACACCGTGTCGCTTTTGAGGGTTATAACTGTTTATTAGCTTGGAATATGCCGTATTAAAGAGAAATGTCAAACGAAATGTGGATTATAATTCAATTTTAATATCGACTGATATGCGTTTTGTCTCGATTAAAAATACAAAGATAAATGCATGTTATTCACAAGTTTTAATTCTTTTCTTGAAACGAAATAATTACGTAATTGCATGTTATAGCATCATTGGGACATGTCTAGTCACTGTTTTCCATTTTTTTTTTTGATTTACTTTTTCCTTTTATTTTGCAAATATTTCTGCATATTTCTGTAATTCTAATCACCAGTAAATTTTCACTAATAAGCAATAAATTTGCTCTTTGACATAAATAATAAGAAATTAACTTATTGGCATATTCTGTTTTTGCTTTTATTTGCATATGTTACACAAGCTATGTATTTATCCTTTTGTATTTTGTAAGAAGTATATGTATGTTCAAAATACTCCTAATATATAAGTAAATCGTGAGTTCTCTGACCCAGCGTAACATGGCAAAAACGTCACAAAGACGTCTTGAGCGTTGCAAGCGGCGCGTGCGCGGGTATCCACAATGGAGCGGAAGACGCCGCGCCGCCCTCAGCAGATGGTCCAACATCTTGGAACTGGTTTTAATGAACGCGGTTTTATTGACCTCTGCTTTAGTGGGTCTATTATAGTGATTTTGCTCGTTTTTCGCGGCGTTTTTTAACTAAGGACTGTCTTGTGAAGGGATTATTTTCAGGACGCATTTGGTTGGAACATTCAGGGATGTTGCAGGAGAGGGTTGGTTTAAAGGCAATTAAAAAAAAGATTTCGTATGTGTTGCTCAATAGTATATTAATTTGTTGTTCTCAGATTGACACATTTTGTATAACGATGATAATGTTTAAAACTTAAAACTTGTAGAACAGTTTTTGCGATTCACATTAAACAAAATGTTAAATTTTAAATAATCATAATATATCAATAGAATGATGTTGATACTTTTGAATATTCATACGGATGAAGTTGTTTATGAAGAAAGCGGCATACGTATTCTTTTATCACCCTCAAAACATGTTTTAGAACTCGTTTCCGCTTATCATAGAAATCACGGCACGCGCACAACACATACAAACACACAAGCACACAGATAAGAACACGCGCCAAATTATTATTGAGTGCCATAATGAATGAGCCCTAAAATAAACCGGCATACAAAGCGAACATCTTGTATTACACTTTTGTAAGGAAAGGAAGTAGGAAGGCAGCTGGCTGACTTCTTTTTCGATTTAGTAATGATGGTTTGTAGTGCATTGCGCTTTTGTTCCGGTGTCCTGTCGCGTGCCTCGATCTATTGAAACTAAGTATAAGTAGGTGGAAAGGTGTTCGTAACAGTACCGTTGCTCAAGATGTTTAACTAGGCACCGGGTCGCTATAATTGCTTGCGTGTAATGTCTATTGTAAATGCTATGTATTCTAAATAATTAATCAGTGTCCCGAATTTGATGGCAGAGTTTTTTCAGTGAATTGAGGCATGTATGTTGCATAAATTTCTGTTTAACATAATTAAGCAGTACCCTCGCTTATGTACCTATTCATGTGTACTGGATGGAGAAAATTCTACGATCAATAGTTGATCAAAGTAAAAATAACATTCCGATAAGATAATGAAATTTTAATCAATTGCGTGGTCGTTTGAACTATTTACCTACATTAATGTTCCAAAAATAGTAGTAATATTCTTCTATAATTCCTGTATTTTTATATCGTTAATTTCCATTACGCACGTAACTTAAGAAAATTCAGATCCAGTGCTTGGCATTTAAACCGTGGACCTCCCATTGGTCGTTTGAACTGTTTACCTTCATTAATGTTCCAAAAATAGTGGTAACATTCTTCTATAATTCTTGTATTTTTAAATAGGTATTTTTCTTTATGCACCTAACATTAGAAAATTCACTTCCAGTGCTTGGGATTTCAACCCTGGACCTCCCATTAAAGTCTCGAGCTCCAACCACTAACTCGTGTGGTATTGACTTTAAATTAACAAACCAGACACCCTCATCCACTTACGTATGTCTTCGGGGGATCCAACACGCATTAGTAATTAGTTGGAATGGTTCGTTACCAACAAGACCCTCTTCAGTGCTTGTCGGTGCCAGTAGCGTATCCTGTTAGCTTTAAACCATTTGCTTTGATTGTTTTTTAACCTCAGGAGAAGGCTGAGTTTGAACGCTTCTTGCTAAGAACTGCATCCGTTCAAACCAACTGCGTTTGAAATTGTACGTAATTATTAAAAAAAATGGTGCGGTGGTATCTTCGGAGTTATGATATAAAGCATTTTTTCTTCCTTTCAAAAATTCCCTTCAAACATTGTAAATTGAAGGTTCCACCATTAAATTACAACTTTATATGCTACGGCTGGCTCTGATCCTCACTCATTGGAATAGGCATGGGACGTAAAATTACTGCGCTGCTCTAATAGATACCTACTATAAATGGTCCTAATGCTATATAAACTCAATTTTTCCTATGAAATAAACTCTGGTAAGTACAAATTAACATACACCTTCATTTAAATCTATTAAAAACCACAATCTACAAAAAGACCGATGTGTGGACCGCCACGCAAGCACACCCGTTATCGAAACGATAATTATAGATTTTGGCATTATTCTGATAAAAAGCAGTATCTGAATTATTTTGTACTTGTTACGTCATCAGTGACGTAGGAATCACACTGCGGTTGTCAAGTGGGAAGGCGAACCATTTTGGCGATTGTCAGATTAAACTAACATTGAATCGTATGTGATAAGGCTTTATCTAACATAGGTTTAACTAATTCTACGTTTATCTGTTACAGGAAATGAAGAGGATGGCGAACCGTTACCAAACGATGACTGCAATGGAGGTAATTAATATTAATTTGTTTAAAAGTGCGCATATTCACACATTTTATTCAGAAATTTGGTGTGATTTCTTCTGTCTCTTGGACGGAATATATATGAATGGATCTCATCTCATATCTCAAAGAGAGCAATTGTTGTTGAAACTTGCCCTGAATCAAGTACGAATGCTAGACACTAGCCGCTGATTTTTAAAGTTATGTCAGTTTTAGTAATTATGACTTGCTTTAATGGTGACGGAAAACATAGTGAGGAAATACACTGAACACTTGGTATTTATTGAAAAAAAGTGTTCAAAGGTGGAGTTTTTAAATTCGCCGTTAGCCAGCTCGATCGCCTCTGGCCTAAGCCTTTTTGAACCTGAGACAATACTCGTGCTCAGCAGTGGGATAATAATGGCTTAACGATGACGTCAGTGAAGTTTTTAAAATTAGAGTGCGGTAGGGAGTGGTCGTACTCTACGTGGTATCAACTAATGAGTGATTTGGGAATTATCTATTCGTTTTAAGTTTGATCGCCAGAAAGTTGCGTAGATATAGATAGGCAAAAATCGTATAATTTATTAGTGGAAAAACCCTGATAAGATTTCTGTTATCGTGATAAAGATTCTAAAGTAAGAATCATAATGTACTCTCGTATTATGTGAAGATTATCTTTACTTTTGTTCAACATAAATAAAGTTTTATTTCTTAAGCAAAATCTAGTGTTAAAGTTAGTAAAAGAAAAAATGAAAATAACATATAAATAAGTAATTGTATTAACTATATTAAAGACAATCTTACCCTTATTACTCAAACGTATTATCAGATAATCCGTAGATCAATTTCAATTCTTTTAATTTAACGTGTCCTTTACACTTGGGAAGCATTAGAGTTTGATCCAAAAATACTCGTACACGGCATCTAGAGTTTCAATATTTGAATATATTTGAACTAATCGACTCTTATTATATTTAATTATGACGTGAAAATGTGTTTGTAGGTACTTATATCGAGTGTATGAACTGCAGTACAGAAAGAGTAACAGCTTCAATGTTTTTAGGAGTCTTACTTGACCTGGAATTTAGAAATAATAAAGAACTACACTTATCAATCTTACACACAATTTATAATTTTTCATGTTATCAAAAGTAAAACGCTCGGTCTTTCTGACCATATCTACGTCTGCTACACAAAATATATATTATCAATGACATCGATTTCCTCATGAACTGAACATATCTAACAATTCCGATTACATTATGAAGGATGATTATATTATCAGAAATTATTGTTTTTTTGTCTAATCTATCGTTATTTTGAGATACGAGGAAGGAAGATTTTTGTATGCTTTACACACCGATGGCATACGCCATACAAATCACTCCGCGAATGTGTTACGATTGTGTTACTGTGTGCTACAAAAATTGGGTCCCAAAACGTTTTCGGAGGATTAGCGGTGCCCTGCATGAGGTGAGTGATATTTATCTCGTATTATTAATATTAGAACTGAATTAATGTGATTGATTTTTAGTTTTAAAATGTGGCAGAACCCTTTCGTGGTTTGATTCAAAAGGAACCATCGCCATGTCTATTTCTGCCGAATAACAGCAGTGTAAGAGTTAAGCATTAATATGTTCTGGTTTGAAGGGCGTGGTAAGAGAGACATACTTATCAGAGATAATCCAATTTAGTCCTCAGTGTACCACCGGGGTACGATTTAAGTTTTTTTTTATTTAGTGTTGAATTATTTGGTATCAAGAATGTAAAAAATAAGAAAAACATATTTTTAAACACATTTTTTTGTTTCTTTGTTATGCTACGTTATGTATACAATTTTAAAGTATCTCTATTCAAATCATTTTTTAATATTTCTGTTTACAATAACAGTTTTTTCATACAAAATACAGCCGCTTAAAATCGATAATCATTATACTCATTTCAAACTAGCTTTTCCTCCCTCTTGAATCAGTCTATTAAAAAAATCCGCATCAAAATCCGTTGCGTAGTTGTAAAGATATAACAGGGACAGACAGTGGACAGACAACTTTGTTTTATACTATGTAGTGATGGGTCAAGAAAACCTATTTGGAATCTATCTATCTCGTGAATCTCTGTCACGGAGGTCGAAATTCAAGCGTGTGCCCAGGTAAATCAACTTTACCATATATCATGCCACATAGGAAAAAAACCCAGACTACGTCCAAAAACAAAGAATTATATGTTAAGATAGATAAAACATTTTGGTACGCTGTAGGCCATAACACGGATATCTCTATTTTATATCACTCGATAAGTGTACGTTACCTTTATCATCTAAGTGCCTACGTAGAGATAGTATTATTTGAAGATAAACCGAGTAACATTACTTCTAGACGACACGTGCAGTTATTAATGCATTGAAGGTATGAAGTGATTTTGGTAATGTACTGAGAAATGAACAATACTAAACAAATGTATTATGTACAAACAAATGTACTATTCGAGTAACTATGTAAATTTGCAAGCTGGAAACAAACTTTAAAAAACCTACGACATAAAGTTTTTGAAGAAGAGTAGAGAGTAGAGTAGAGAAGCATATCTGAAATCAGTTTGATCCTTAAAACTTAAAAACTTATTTACCTAATATTAAAATGTTATGGAGTCTATTAACTAATCTCCATCGTCCTATTCTTGTGTAGACTTTCAGTATATCAAACAAACATCGAAAGCATAGAAAACATACTTTTTACATATTAGAGGCCTATTCTTAAGAAATATTTTAATTAAAAGCATAAAGTTTACTAAAATATTGAATTAAAGAAAGATTTGAAGGCTATGTCCAGTACCTTTTACGAATTGGAAATTTATACAATAAAGTTACTATACAAGTAGGAAAATATCGTAGCCAAGTATACACAATAACAAAAAAGTGTTATAATAAGCAGGATAGCGTCATTAAAACCAATCGCAATATAGGTATGCTTATACCATACGACACGACTATAAGTGCGATAGTAAAATGGGTCGTGAATCGATTCTCTTCCCGGTCGTTACCGTGTCATTAATAGTGCGGTCGTAAACGGTCGCGGGTCGAGGCGATCGGAATGCGTCGGGAGGCACGCCCGTCGATAAAGCCGCCTGTCTACCATGAGATTAAAGTGAAGAGATTTTGTTATTTACTTAATAAGGTTACTATTGTATATACTTGTTTGTGTTTAAATGATTGACTTATATGTATGATATCCGGCATTCACAGTAGACGAGTTATACCGAAACATAAGAACTGCTTTATGCTAGAAAATGGTACGGAGATGGTGCGTTTCGGTCGTTTTTTTTGTGAGTTGTAAGTTTTCTCTAGGCTATGTAGCAAATCATTTATTGCATTGATTTAATAAGTAGATATTGCATTGATCAGCCACAGAGACCCCAGAGAACTAATTTGCAAAGCATCATGTAGTCCATCACCAAAAGGCACACTTCTTTCTTTTGGTTATTGAAAGGCACAATTATGACGTTGTTTCTACAGCATTGATTAAAATCAACTTTTAAATAAAACATGAAAAAATTTAGCCGTGCAATACGAAGAACCTCACCCTTAAATTAGTATCGCTGAAACTTACTCATTTATTTAGAAGTTAATAATCAATAGTTTTATTTTTAGTCAAATTATAAGAACTGGCATTATGAACTATGAGCTAAACCTTGGCGACTGAAGTTCATCATACCGTGAGGGCGTTAAAAGACCTGAATGTCAAGGTTTGCGAAGCAGAACCGAGGACCACATTTACAACCACGAGAACACTTCACTCTTTATTCCTGTCAATGTGGAAATAACGTGGTTATTTATATTTCTTTAGTTTCGTTCCATCTTCAGCGCCTTTCGCTTTTGTGTGACGTGTGGTAAGAGATTCTTACAACACAAATGGTAATGCGAACTTGAATAGTATTAAAACGTTCTTTATTTAGCGGGTGTGAAGTAATTGTTGTACTGGCGACTGATAAACGAGTGTGTTGACTTGATACACCTACGAAATATATCCAATAAATGTGTATCATGTAACCGTTTATGATCGATTTACTTTGGTATTACAGTGAGAGATTATGTAACATTGAGATATTCGCAAACATGTACTAAGTTTTTTAATGGAACAACTACTAGTACTTAACTAAGAACCGCGCACAAATACGGAATAAAAAATATACACCCCATGAAAAATCAAATGAAATGGTTAATATCAAACACGTCCGACTTGGTTATCTACATATGTATTTCTACGTACATTCGCGCCTATTTGTCTATGCTCGCCGAGTATCTGCTGCATTACATACATAATATATATTATCAATTGTGCAAAATTGGTTCACTTCCATTTTGTCTTAAATTGTAACTTATATGTTTATAGGAATCACAATATTAAATTTCTCGCACGAACAGTTTATCGCTTCATACTTATGCACATGCAGTATGACAGCTACCTTTTAGTTGTCCCGGCCTTAATAAGCGCCTCCTTGCTGCTTTTCTCGCTTGACGCTCTCGAGACGCCATTAGTCGCGGTACCTAATTAAAATCAACCGGCATTGTCCCTTAATGTCTTTGTTTTAGGAAACGCAGGAAATTGTGATTTATTCTTACATAATAGCTTCTACCTTCCTGGAGGTTATTGTGACTAAAGTCATGAAGTAGAGACTATTTCTATTTGTTAGGTTTAGGCTTTGTTCGGAGAGAAGTATTTAACTCCTGCAAATAATTTAATACATAAAAACTTCTATTCAATGTAGTATTAGTAGATGTGTTGTTGTTCCTGAGAAGGTGGTCACCTTATTTCAAGTCGGTAAGGACACTGTTCAAATGAAATATAAGAAATATATTACGCCAAGAATATAAGCTGAAAGATAAAAGGTTTACGATACATACATACAGGATTACAACACATTTTAAAGGATTTGAGCTTTAACCTTTCTTGTTATTTATTATTTTATTTAAACTTATTTGTAGGTTTGGTAGTAATGTCGTAGTCAAACCTCGGAAAATCCTATCAACTGTATAATATCAGTAATATGTATCTTATTGATAGCAATACGTATATCAGATTTGTTATCAAGCGATATATTCGTATAGTATTTGATAATGGAAACTAAATAATAATAACAACTTATATTTTGTGGTTTAAAGTATGTTTCTTTGAAATTATGCATTTAAATAACTATATGAGATGTATTTTAAGCTGGACTTCCGTCAAGGTGAATAATATAAATGTTGACTTCCTAATTGGGTATTTGAAAGAAAAGGGATTATTCGTTATATACTATAATATCGATATATACTATAATATCGATATGAGATAATTTTATTTTTTTTATTAAATAATATGGTGGTTAGCTGCTAAGCGTTCCCACATATTTTACATAGGGGTGGCGCGTGCAACAGTTTTATATGAGGACCACCACCAATTAGAAGCAATACCAAAACCATCGGCTGAAGTGCCATCATTATCTCGGCTTTGATACGCCAAGTTGGCTCTTCCGTCCCGGCCATTAGGCGGAGAATCCAATAAAATATTCACGGGTTTTTGGAGACAAGTGGAGTGAGCAGTCCTGAAGTATGGGGTTGGGACATAGTTAAAGCGTTTAGGTCGAGAGCCGTCGAGAGTACGGCCTTTTGTAGATTTTTCTATCGTTTTGGCGGGTATGAGCCGAAGCTATTTTATCAATTCGTGGGGGAGCGACTCGTTTTGACAACTCAATGTTGTGCGTCGGGGAGTTGTCGGGTTAGGTTGTACCTACGGGTTGTAAGTTGTAGGCGTATTTTATGTGATTTTACATTACATTAGTAATATAACCTTTGAGTTTTCTCGCGGATAAGCCCGCGTTCATAGGTATGGCTTTTATAATAATTAAGATTTTAAACGTGATATCTTCTTAGTTAAAGTGCAAATAAATATTTCCCTCATATTTTTGTCTGGGTTTTTTTTAATATTTGAAGAGATGGAAAAATAAATATATTTCAGTGAAGCATTTCTATTACTCGTACTAATATGTAATTTAAGATATATCGCGTAATTCATAAATTATAAGTATAAAATTAAATCCACGTATCGTGAGTACCTGTTACATAATATACTCGCACCAAACTCGAAACAGCATCTATGACTAACCGAGCGAGAAAAAGTTTACGGTTAATAATTCTCTATCCATTCGCAATGTCTCAGAGTTAAAATTACGAACGAATCCACACGAGCTGAGGGCTTAGAACATGGATATTACCGCCATAACAACTGCATAAATCCATTGAAGCGTGCAACCACTGATTGGATACCTATTTCTGATTTAATAGGATCCGCATATTTAGATATTCGCGATATGAAACGATGGTGCACTATGCGCCGTCGGCCGTGTACCGAATCGCAAATATTTTAATGGTGACCGTGACATTTTTACCATTCATATTCGTATATGCATAAAAGCAATTTAACCAGCTGAAACAAAACTATACAGATGTTGTATTCGAAATGTGGGTTGTATGTTGAATTTTTTGAATTTGTTTTTTTTTTACTTGGTCCAAATGTAAAGTGGTAGATTGTCTTATTCTTAAAAATAATTTTTATTAGCCAATCTGGGGAATATGTAGAAAATAATACAAGGAGACAAAAGATAAAATCATTATGGCTTTTTCGATTTGTTTAATTTCAAAGAATGTCTAACAAAGTGGGAATAGAATAAAATATATACTCAAACTATTGCACCTAAAATATGTGAAACGTATTAAACGCCAAGGTATTAGTTTACGTTGAAATTTTATTCTAATTAACTTATGTAATTGTGCAATAAATAATTACATTGACTATTTTCCACATCAATAAAATACAACCTACTCATATAATATTTATTTTTAGATATACGATATCTTATATAAATATGACGTCATACCGATATATAAATGCCTAATCTGTACAAGTCAGCTTAAAGCCAAGTAGAAATGACTAAAATAGTAGTTATCATACGTATGATTATTATTATATTACTTACAACGAAGATTGATCTGTGCCACCTAGCATTTTTGTATATTTTTTGTAAACGAACATGCAGTCTTAGTGGTAAGTAGCTCCTGACACTCATAGACATCTGTAATCAACCTTAGATAGGATTTGAGCAACATTTTTGGGCACTAATGTCTTAATACTCCTGAGTATTTATTAAATTGGCATTCTAAATGTGTATACGTATGGATCCCTATTTCACTATATCTTTGAAACTAGGATACAGCGATCCAGAAGTCGATATCAGACATATAGCGACACCTACGTACACCAATGTATGATGCTACCTCCAGAATATAATGACGGAGAGTTTTACTACGTTTTATGTTTGTTATTATGTAATATGCAAAGTCGAGATGTATACCAAATAAATATTAATTGACAGGTAATTAATTACAAAATTCAGATACGGAATTGTTCATGAGGTAATCATTATACGTACATACGAATTACATATTACACGTATATCGTGATTAAGATATATGTATATGTAGATAAGCACAATCTAGAGATATTTTTGCGATTTGAATATATACTATATAGGTATATGTACTTTGCATTATTAACTATTCCTACTTAACGATTAACTCTGTTTATACTATACAAGAATCTATACATTTTATACAAGAGAATAATCTTTTCATTCTAACGACTTTCTCCTGCTTTCTACTGTACGTATCGCGATAAAACATACATTAGACAAATCTACACAGTATATGTGCACATGTAACACATAAATAATACTGCAAATATCTACACATTTTTTCTGTGTCTATTCATCACATCTACGACATAGGGAATATCCTTCTAAGAGGCAATTAATGTAGCAAGCATTTTTTCTACCGTAACGTTACCACGCAGACACGGGCCGTATCTGTCAAAAATATAGAAAAATATGATTTTGTCTGTCACGACACGTTCCATGTCTGTAGCCGCAAAACCCTGCTTGTGGGATAGTTGTGTAAAATAAAAATAATAATAACCAAATAAAGCCCGACCTCACAACTGCAATGATTTTATTTCAAGAGAGTTCTTCCCATACAGCATAATGGCGAACTCTCGTATTAAACTGTGACCATTGTTTTCACCTTCCACTCTTTGTTTCAAGCCCCTCGTGCTTAGTACCATGGGGAACAGATAATATTCCTCATGGCGTTTTGGTATTATTCTGTTGTATTTCAATTGGATTGAGACTTCCAATGAGAATTTAGTTTTGAAGTTGATAGTTTTGACGATTTATTATTCACTCGAAATTGTACTAGTATTGTTTGAATTATTTTAAAGTAAAACGTTTAAATAAGTATTCGCTTATTAAAATATATTTTAGAAACTAAATGCTTATTTAGGCTTTCGTTGTTAATAAGTTTTTGTCAGAAATTAATTAACTGTAGGTGTATTAATAGCCACCGGACGCAAATCCCCTACAGGTATATTGTATTATTGTTTTATAAGTTTTTTTTTGAGCACGCTCTACCGCAAGTATGTATCAGAAATAGGTGTAGGTTGTAGAGATTGAGTTACGTTGGATGAGGAATAGTCCATAGAATTAATAATATCACGTTAATAAATAATACAAATATATTTTTTGATTTTTATCCGCTTGCATAAAATACTTACGACAAAACAAGTCTATAAATATTATCACAATAATGCATTTAAATTATCAATTTAATGAGATTACTAATGCGAAACCGATATTGTTCTCTAACATAACAATCTGATTATACTTCGCCGCACGTGTCTGTCCAATGTTGTACGACGCCGCAGGCTATGTGAAATTAATTTGAACTGCGACGGTTTTGTGTACACTGGCCCTCTATGCGATGTGTACTCTGGTACCCGGAAGCGAGAGGTTACCGATCTTCCGTTACGTCATACAATAATACTATATTACCTTGATTTGGTAATAAATGTTACTTACTTAAATACTTACTTTACTTATATATAGTTACCGATTTTCCGTTACATCATACACTATACAATATTACAATAATACTATATTACCTTGATTTGGTAATAAATATTATACTTGAAGTCTTGGCCGTTATGATGTTTAATAACTACTAAAAATTGTCGATATTAAATAGCGTCACTTCTTTTTTCCCGTGTATATCGTAGGAGGCGACTAAAGGACTAAACTAGTTATCATTAAGATTTAGCCCAACGTTCATGGCATCTTCTTGTGTAACATTAATTATAACTGTAGTTTAATTATATTAACGTATGCTCTCCACGAGTCCATTAAATGTATTACATAAGTCATTAACACGTATTACTTAACGTTTTCGTCACACTCGACAAAGCAGGAATTGTTTATTTAATTAATAATATCGAGATAATCGGTATTGAAAGATTAAGATAACACCTATGTGCTCAAATTTAAGATTGATAAGAAGTAATAAGATCACGTGATGATCATTGAATTGACATTTCATAAATGTAAAATTTATATAACATGCTATGCATGTCGGTTATTATTAATAGAGTTTTAAACACGTAAAATATGTTGAAATTTATTTATTTCCTGTCTATAATACTACATATTTATCAATATGCCGGATCGATATTCCGTATAATACTATTTCTATAGAATACCTTTACCTAATACTTAAATTATTTAATATGATCCATTACATTAAAAAATATTGAAATTAATTTATAAAATACGATAGTAATAAGTTATAACAGCCAATTCTAAATGATTTTATGATGTAATCTCTAACCTACGTTCAGTACATTCGCCAACCACCCTCGACCCTCGCTCCAACCCCCGGGGTGTTGACTCCGACTGTATTAGCCACAGATACAACAGTTTATCTACCATGTTGATATTTCAACCGCAAACCTTATTAGATTGTGAATTTTTGATGCTAACTTTGTTGTATTTCGACTTCTTGTATTTTTGTATAGCGATTTTATTTTCTTAAATTACTTTAACAAAACGTTTATTACATTCTCTTTTTCTTGTAATATTTAATTGAAAAAAATAAATTATATGTTTTCGATATGTGGTTATTTTAAATATCTTTGTTTAATTTTATATTGCTTATTCTGAGGGTGGGGTACTGGTAGTGTGTTGTACACAGGTCTTACCTAGCGTAGACGTCAGTTGCAACACTTACATTAAGTTAGTTTTAACAACTGTGTATTGCATAATAAACCTTTTGTATGTTGTTCATTTGATACGAAAAAAAATATTATATTATTATATTATCTTTTATTAGGCTACATTCAATTAGAAATGTAACTGTTGATTTGTACGTGTACTATATGTTTCTTCTATAATTTACCGCATCTGTGTACCCGGTGAACATTGAATCCGAGCTAATTGTATTTAACCACCAATGTACTGTTTGTCTAGTATGTGCATGTAAACCGCAAACATGATTAAAATACAACAACTGCATGCATATGCAACTATATGAATACTTTGGCAATATACCTACCTATTATACATTTGTCACTTGGTTATAAAAATCTCTAAATGTAGGAATACAAATTATGAAAGTAGCGTCTAGCATTAAATAGCTAAATGATTAAACAAGTCAATTATCGTTTGTAATTAACTTTTAACCTACCCTCAAGCCAAGTATATGCTGAAACCACACACACATAATTTAGAAGCGAACACACCAACACATCGCATCGCGTACACATCCCTCCACAACGTCATAGACACTTACCTACGTACCGCACATTCGTCCCTCAGAAGTCGGCTTTTAAGAGGCCGAGTGAGTGGAGAGCGGTGTTGCGATCGGCTTCACTGCACACCCTGGCGACAGTAAAAAATATGAGCATCCCCCCGATACACCCACCCCTGCGCCATCTTGAAAAACTTTGTCACTTGTAGCCACAAATCGATCTGTGTCTACGCGGCCTACGCCGTAGGTCGTAGGCGGCTATTGACGTTGAAGATAAGGCTTTCAGTGATATCGCTACTGGAATAAGCTGGCTATATAACGTCACTGTGACGTAATGTAATCTTTATGTAATATTATTATCTTATTCTTATACATTTTGCGTGATAGATAATTTTATGTTATTATGTGAATTTCATAAAAGTGTTTGAAATATACAAGTTTGACTTGATCAGGAATTATGTTCTCGCACTATAGTTTAAACCACTTTTGTAATAGGAAATATATAACCTAGTAAAGCAATAATAAATTTTGAAACAAAAAGTACTACGTAAAATATATAGAGATGGTAGTCTATCAAAATTCACCACCCAATGATGATTTAAATATAAGCACGTAACTTAACACTAACTCATTCATCTATATACATATTTGTATTGTGTTTTAAGCATTGTCAAATCCCCTTACTGCTTGACTTTTTGTCATTTAAATGATAATCAATAAAAGGATTTGTAAGGATTTATTCACATGGCTACCTTGACAAAACAGATACACCCTGTGGCTATGAGATCTATTATGAAATTTAACATTGTGAACATGACCTTATGATTGAGTTGATATGAAGTATTTTAGAATGGTTGTTAATGTAGTTAGTACTCAAGTTTGAATACAAAACAGGAACACCTAAGGGTCACAGCAGGTGCCTTTAGAATTTTCCTTGTAATGTCTATGTTGTTTGAGCAGTCATTGCGCAAATAAGAAGTTCGGAATACATTGAGATGTTCATAATTATTATTATATTGTGTTATATAAACAAGAAAATGTATATTTGCCTTAAAACAAAGGAAAACATAGCCCTAATTTACTGCATCATGTTTGTAATAAATAACAAGATTTATCTTATATATAAAATTCTCGTGTCACAATGTTAGTCTCGATACTCCTCCGAAACGGCTTGACCGATTCCTCT
>DWPV01001235.1:0-21868 GCA_018251915.1 Urbanus proteus proteus | reverse complement strand
AAAATAAATGTATCCCACGGGAACCGCACATTTTCCCGGGATAAAAAGTTGCCTATATGTTATTCCAGACTAATGTCTATGTCTACACCAAATTTCGTTCAGATCCATTTAAACGTTCTTAAGTTATAGAGTAACAAACATCCATCCTCACAACTTTCAGCTTTATAATAGTATATTTAGTAAGATTTCATTAAACTAAATCATTTAATTGTATTAATATGACTATAACACATTAAAAAGATGCATCAGTCGGGTGTAAAGTTCGTTTTAACCATACGAAGGTTATTAGCTTCGAAGTAATTGCGTTCGGTCACACGACGATATATCCAACTTGTAAGTTACATGTGATTCTCAAGTGTGTGCTTAGGACTCGTGTGATAAATTGCTAAAATTTATACAAGACTATATCTGAACTTAGTTTATGGACTGCGTGCGTAACGGATCTAGTAATTTACAAGCTGTGTGGCAAATGTGGTGGAAATTGTACAGCATATATGTCTATGCTTACTGCTTACAAAACTTAATGGCGAATGAAAGTTGGATAACGTGCGTGTTGCGTTTTTGTAGTGTTTCGAGCTAATTTAATGATATTTTCAAATTATTAATAAACTGTTTTTTTATGAAGAACTTAAAAAAAAAACATATTAATGGTAAAAAAATTATATATTGAAGGTATGGTGTATGAAAATATCTTTAAAGTGTTCTCCTGTAAAATTGACTTTTTATACATAAGATAGTTTACTTGGGAGCCATCGATATGCAGTTTATAGAAACTGCTCCTTGTATATATAAAGATTTAAAATGTGTGTAGTAGTAAATGTTTCAAATCATTCGGCTCATTTCAATAATTTACGCTGTCCGTCCCTATGTATGCTTAGATCTTTGAAACTACGCAACGGATTTTGATGCGCATTTTTTCAAGTGATAGAGTGATTCAAGAGGAAGGTTTATATGTAATTTAATGCGCGCAAAGTCGCGGGTAAATGCGGGTAATAAAAAAGCTTGTAAAAATTGACCGGTGTAAAAGTTTCTTGCAAGACGCTAAAGACGCTAAACGATCGAAGTGTTCGTGTACTCCGGCCATTATACCAGTTTCGTAGCGTTTTTTGCACGAATCGCGATGGCCTCAGCCATGACATTCGGGGCCAAAACTCCTACATGTTCTTGCCGACGTACAAAATTACACAGCAATTATCACTTTCCACTTACCTTTGGTGTGAAACAATGGTGATTATTATGGTGTTCGTGACCGGCATTTAATATCATCTTTAGGTACTATAATATGATGTTTATATGTGTACAATTACCAATGACATAAAAAACATTAAATTAAAAATTACCACCAAGCTTGAATTTTGTTTCGAAATCACTACATAACATAAAACAAAGTTGCTTTCCGCTGTCTATCTCTATGTATGCTTAGATAATTAAAACTACGTAACGGATTTTGATGCGGAAGAGGAAGGTTTATATATAATTTAATGCGTGCGAAGCCGCGGACAAAAGCTAGTCAAACACATAACAAGTAGATACTAAAAGAGTTTCCGAAAGTTTTCGATGACATACGCGTAATATAATTTAATTAAATGCTTTAACGACGAAGAAAGACACGTATCTAGATAAGTTTATAAATTAAAATGAACGTCACTAATTATAAAATGAAAAGTTTCTAATGCCTGCTAAACGACACTGCCAGAATAGTAATTTCCCTTAGGCCTACACATAGTTGCAGAAAAATCAAAAGTATATTACACTGAGTCGTTATTAGATTGACCACGACATTTTATTTATTTATTCAGGAATGTTCCTAATATTTTATATGATAATATGATAATAAATTTAAAATTCCAAACCGCATTAAAGATTACAACAAAGTATACGAAACACCACAAAAACAACGAGCTCTCACGTCTCATTTATCAAACCCTATAAAGCGTCTCTACGACCTTTCGATTCCGAGTAACCGCTACAGAATTAATCGATTGGAATTTATCCGAGTACCGAGAATCTTGAAAAACATAACCGTAACTTGTATATAGGGTTGTCAGGTCGTCCAAACGTAATGGACGGACAGATTAAAGGTGGTTAATCACTTGTAGTTCGTTTCCGGCGGCACCACCGCCACACCTATTCCTGTCTTATAACAGCAATGTTCAGCGATATTGTGTTCTGGTCTGAAGGGTGTGGTAATGGAGACATGCTTATTGGAGGCGTTCCAGCTTTATCATCAGGGGGTAGCAACATATCTGTGATCGACCCCAGCTTGTGCGTTCCAGCTTTGGCATCAGGGGATAGCAACATACCAGAGTTCGCCCCAGGTAGGTCTGTGATCATATCTGGACTTGATTACAGATGTCCATGGACGACAGTGACCACTTACCGTCAAGTGGGCTGCATGCTCGTTTGGTGTTTCCAAAACATAATAAAGTTTGGCCAGACATTTGAGTAAACAGGCCGAGTACTATAAGGATTTCATGTCTTAGTATTAATAAGACATATCTATAACAACACAAATGTAAATAAAATCAGCTCTTTTCATCATCTAAATTTAACTGCGAGGTGACTGGCCAAATTTAAAAGGCCGGACAACCGAAACAACGTATAATTTGGCCAAGCACGCATTTAAGTTATGTCCGGCTTTATTCAGACGCGTGGCAACCCTACACGCATACGACAATGCAACCGAGCGGCGGAACCGGTCCGGATGGAACGCCAGGTGGCAACGCAACCACCAACCAGCGGACGGCCGAGACTTGTCAATGTCAATTAGAGAAAAAAAAATGCTATCGCGCCAACTGACGACTAATTAGCATAGGCCCGAGTTGGAGTTGGAAACGTGTGGTGCGTGGCAGCTTTTTAATTCAGTATTGCCAGATGTCCCGATATTTGAGGGACCATCCCGATTTTTCAACTGAAATTGTCCCGCGCGGGACAGGTGTTTTCGGGGAAAATAATTAAAATCCCAAATCACAAACTTAATTAGCGCGAACAATCTTTATTTTCGTAAATACAGAAAGTATAACCTTTTTATTCGATCGTCAACCATTTAAAAACTTCTCATTACATGTTGTGTCTAGCTTTCGACGAAAGAATCCCGCTTTTTTTTTCATTCAAAATGTATCAAAATCTAGACTTGACAAAAACAAATCTGGCAATACTAATTATACAGTACGATGGTATTACTGTGAATAACTGCTAAGTTTCAAGCCATAGGTAATGTAGCCATATTTTATGTCTAATAATGCAAGACTCAAAACCTGTTGTATGCTCCTCGATAAAGGATCAATTACTGTTTTAACTCAGTGTGCCTCCTATGGCTCTCGCTTATAAATAACTTCCAATTTTCTAACACATTATTTTTTCCTTTTTAGTCATTAAAAAATTAAATCAAAATAAAACACACATGCTTATTATAATAGGTACTATCATAAATTCTACTATACGTTTAATTCCAAATACCGTTAAGTTAACGTTAAAGACCTCGACATATATAAACTTACTTACTTAAAAGCAGTCGTATTTACTATATTTAATATTTTGTAACAAGTCAAGAAGTTTGACCATTACAAAACAACAGTCCATCCATTCAAAATAGCACACCTTCGGGCGTGGCCTGCAGGGTCGTAAGTCATTAACAAAACAACATAGTACAAAGGAATGGAAAACACAATGACATGTCAAGAGAAACTAGTGCTTTTCTTTCTAAGGCTGTGAGATATAACATCGTAACACGTAGGCAACGGACCCTTTCAAAAAGTGATGTACTTGCATATGTAACTCTTGCACGAAACAACTTCTATAGCTAAAATCGATGTAAGACTTTAAAATACTTACATAACAATTTATAGTCTTACACACGATAGACAGACATACTGGAAGTCATAGAGTATCGTTTATATTTACTGGTCTAGACAGAAGTCACCTGAAAGCAAGATGTGCATAGTGATAACTGCGTCACGATCAGCGTCAAAAAAAGGAAATGAACACTTAGCTTTATTACCTAACTTTTGAATCTGATGGTACAATCATCATCTTCATCAATGCATTATCCTACCACTAGACACGAGTTTCTTCTCCGATAATAAGACAAGCCTGTTTGGAGTCCAAACGGGTCCAAACTTTGAACAAGTGCGTCATACTAGCCAAGTTACGACGTAGACTTCACACACCTTCGAGAAAGATCATTATTTTAATCTTGGGAAAACACCTGACACTACTTGACGAGTCATTCAAAACCTCTTAACTCCAATAACAAGATCGGTGATAAAACGATGGACAAACACACTTTTTTCGCTGCGTCCGCTCTAGCCGACGGTCACATCCATCCCGCTGACGTCAGCAAAACGGTTTCATAAAAGGGAGCCGAGCGACGTTTTGCGCTGATTGCAGATTCGCTTTGTGAAATACTTCAAGTGTCGTTTGTGCCTACGAAAGGAGGACCGCGGGTTAAGAAACGCTTTTGTTTCAACTGAAGCGAAAGATTTCGGTGAAATTTGGTGAAGGAAAGACGCTTACTAATCTCTTTCAGTGTGATCAATAGTGACTAAATCGACTCCATATTTTAACTCGTAAGAAAATTAGAAAGGCTTAATAATGTATGTCTCTATAATGGCTTCTTGATTGTTAAAATAATTGTCGCAATACACCAACAAATTATGAAAAGCGTTGCCGCAAAGTCCTATTATGACATTAATAGCGCCTCGATTCGACTTGGCATGCTCCAAATGCGTCGAACAAAACAGCTGAATCTGCGAATAACGTAACGCTATACCGACGAGCTATTTAGTTCGCAATTCTTAAAACTGAGTCTATAAACAAAGCGACAAATAGCGCAAACAGTCAGCGCACATCAAAACTAAACCAGTCCAATCGGCGAATTTAACGCTTACGTTGAAATTCGCCGTCAGAGAATGACTCGGTCGTAACTCGGTAAAGAGGCGGTCAAGGCGAGCATAAATATTACGATCGCAAAACGAAACTAGCCGCGTCCGCAATCCGCGCCGCTTCGGAAAACAATTCCGTGAAACCGGATAGCTGCGGGGTTTGCGTCAGCAAATGTCGACCGCAGTTCCTCTCCCCGACAGAGCCATTGAGATACTAAGGATGTGGCCATGCTAGAGGTTTTTAACGCGCCATTCGGCGTTTGTTTGTCGAGCCGGGCTTTATCTTTGTATAGTTGAAATTTGTATTCGGCAAGTTTATGAATAAATCACACGTATTATGTACTAAATCAGTCGAATACGAAACGTGGAGTAAACCTATCAGTATCAACCTAATGAGTTATGCACATATGGCATTTATTAGAAAAAGCATTTAAATGGTGTCAGATTGCGTCTCCCGTTGAAATACAAATATTATACAAACAACTTTAAATACAAATATAAATATGGAACCTTAAACGCAACAATGTCGCTATAAGACGCACGAAAAACTGGACCATGTAACATAACCCTAATAGAGTCGAGAGCATAAGAAGCCATCGAGACAAGCTGAGTACGTGAATCAACTGTTTACTGAGCACCACATTAGATATACATCTACAGTATTACTGTAACGTGTTTACCGACTTGAAGTAACTCCCTTGAATGTTACGTTTCTTGAGATACATATAATACCTAATACTTATAATATAAAAATAACAAATAAGCATTGTTCCACATGATAGTGGACATGCAATCAACTCCAGATAAAATTAAGATTCTTACTTGAATCCTATCCGTTTGCTACCCTTAAGGACTAAGTTGAGAGGTCTCGGTAAAGTATTTTTACTACAACGCACAAACCATAAAACAGCAGCAGCGCTTAACACTGCTGTTACAAGGTTCAAATCGGTGTTGTGGTGGTGTCTCCGAAATCGAAATACAAAGGATTTTAATATTTATCTTCAAAATAATACTAAAACCAGCGTCTTGCATGCTTTAGTTAGATTTCATTTAACCCGTACTAGGTTAATACATATGTGTGACATAAAAATGGAAATCACGTTTGAAATGGTCCGAGTTCATGTAAAGTTAATGTTGTGCGAAAATGTTTCGTTTAAATGTCTTCTACTTTGGGTCAGACTTTTATTTAATAAAATAATCGTATATACAAAGCTAATAATTACTATTTATAAGTTTAAAGTGACTCTATTATTTAGTACGAATACGAGTATACATAATTTTCAAGATGTTCAATTACTTTTTCAAATGATCATTGTTAAGCAATTAAGTACCTACCGTTGAGTTAGGGTAATATGTTATAGGTAACATAGGATTTTGTAACAACCATTTATTTATATTTTTCCTTTTATTAAATCAAATAATATACGGCTATCAACTACGTTCTTAAAACTTAAATGAGTTTAGAACATTTTATAGGTATAATTAAGTCAGGGCCTTGTCAATAGATTAACCGAATAAACGGTAAATGAATTTACCTAATAAAACCAAGTAAGAACCATAATAATTTAATTAAAATTGCAACATAATCTAAGGCGGTATTAATCAACATAAGTGTACAGTAACGATTATAAATACTATCAATAACAAACTGCGATAAAAGCGACTAGATATCGTAAGCACTCTTAGCGAATAACAACCGATAGTGTATATAAAAATAGATATGTTTGTACGTTACTTTAATTACAAAATATTTAGATAAGGGTACTGTGTCTTAAGTAAATCTAAGTAGTAGTGTAGTTTGTATTCAGTGTCGAATAAGGAATAGCAATAGAAAAAAACATGTAATGTATTAAGTCGTAATTTATTTCTCACACCATGATTTATTTGCTGACAATCATAATTGCATTAAGTTTTTATTCAATGTAATGGGTACATTAGCATGGTTGACTCAAATATGCTGCTATTACTGAATTTTAAATATAATGACATTAAGTCTATGACAACAAAGCGAAAGACTCAAATTAAAAGTACATAATTCTGACGCAACAACATCGTTATAAATATACATTTTTAACGATAACCTTTCGTCCCAAATTGCTGGCAGAAACTTGTTTTGCGGTCGATATATCTCGCCCATTTCAATTCCAATTACTGTGACCGCAAAAATCCGGATTTTCGTTCGATTGATAAGCCGCGGCGTTATAAAAAAAATGTAGAATTTTTTCGATAAACAGAGTGGGCAGGGCAATCGTTGGGCGATAACCGGTCGACATCGCATCACCCAATTTGTGACTGGACGGTTTAATGCTCGCGTTACACAATCTGTCTGTCCTAGCAGACGTGTATTGGGAAATGTATACTAATAATCATGTACTGAACGGCAATTGGGCTTACTAACTTTTTCAAACATATTTCTGCTGTATAACTGTGAGATGATAGGGCTGATGTAGTGTGTTCCAACTTACTCTTAATCGCTCTTTATTAAATAATTAATAAATCTCTCTAATTTTTGCTTATTAAAGATGACAATTGTCAATTTTTAGTAGGCAATAGTTGCCAAATTTAAATCTCTTGTAGGTTAGAAATGGATAAATTGCATTTATTAGTTAAGGGCATACGAGGAGCAACTAGTAACGCATCTACTCGTATAATCACTTTGGGGAAGCCCTCAATTTATGTCGATAGTACAATAGGTGTAAAGCAGAAGAGAAGAATCGAGTGAATTCATAACACACTTAAAATTCATTAAACGTAAAATCTAACTGTTGAAACACAACCCAATTCAAACGCAGCTAAAACTATCAAAAAACAAAAGAAAGTTCCAAGAGCTGATTCCATTTCACGGAACACACGAAGAGAGAAACAAGTTAACTCGAAATTCGACAACAAAACGGCTTCGCTGCAGTGCAAAGGAAAACGGGTATAAAATTAAAAAAAAATAAACAAGTAGCGAATACTATTCCGCAGTCATTCGCCTCGGAAACAACATAAAAGGCACAAACTACAAGCCAGTTGCTCCACACGACGAAAATTGTAAAGTCGTTGACACGTACGCAAATATTTATTTTGCGATTTGACCGGTTAGACACAAGTGTATTTAAAGTACCAGAATAATGAATACAAGGTACCTATTAAAATGTTATGTATAACCGTACTAATCCTATCGTTACATGTGTAATAAGATATGACCAAACAATTTAAAACATTCAAACATTTAATCACGTAGATTCAGTTTTATCCAGATAAGAAACACGGAATCAAAACTATGTTAATAACCACAAATTATGTTATTTAACGACTGTTAAACGATTTTATCGTTCAAAAACGTTAGAATCGACCTCGTTAGTCTCGAATCTCATAAACTCAATATTTATACGCATCGTAACTGCCGTCGAAACGCCATTCCAAATGTGGCGTGCATGAAATCGCCCTAATAGTTTGAACTGCTCCCAGACGGGTCGTGGCCAACTTTGTGCCGACTAAGTAATTGCCTTTTACAGTTTTGTCGCGAGCTAACTTCCGAGCTGACTCATCGTTCGTCTTTCCGAACGACATAAAAAGCGTTCGTCTCTGTGTTATGTTAAAATGGAACGAAATTGCAAAGGACAAAGTGCCTTTCGCTTTTTTTTATTGATGTTGACGTCCGAGGAAGATCTACGCTTTAATGTACTCGGACCAATTTACCGAATAAATATTTTTATCACCGAAATAATCGTTTGTAGGAAATATTCGTTTTTATAGTTGAACAGAACAAATTGCTTGTTAGATTGAATGACAAATAAAATGTTCGTTATTTTTTCGAACAACACAAGCGTTAGTCTGTCAATAGAAATCTCGTTTTATATTTGTTTCGAATGCAATCAGAGTAACGATTTATAGGAGCGACGCGTTTCAATGAATCCAAACGAGATTATAAAGTATCACTAAATATTAAGTTTAGTATTAGAATATTTAGTACAATGTAATGTATGGTACTACATAGTAGTTTCTTTGATAGCAAAACTTCTGAGAAACCTTAGTACATACATTAATGAAACACGTGCCTGTTATCAGCACGATCCACTTGTGCAATCTCATCAAGAACGCGGTCCGCATAAATCTCCCGAGGCTTTTCAGGCGAGTGGCGTTTAAGACCTAGTTCACAGTGGCCACGTCAGCGCGTCCTGGTGCTAACACATCAGTTTTCGCAAAAACAACGTGCCTCCACAATACTACAATAGGTGGCTGAGCCGTACCTCCCTCTCCCCTATGTCCCCACCGCTTAACGCCACCCAACCGCCCCGCTCTCCCACGGACGCCACTTACGTGACTCAGCAGCGAGCTTTATATCAAACTAGCTGATCCCCGCGGTTTCACCCGTGTTAAAAAAGTAGAAAGGAATACATATGTAAACATAAGTGACACCCGGCTCTCCCGCGACTTTTTTTTTCAAAATTAAAGCAGCCTATGATACGCCATAGGCCTTCAGCTATCTTTCAATGATGTCCCGTCAAAATGGGTCCAGCAGTTTAGAAGATAAAAAAAAATTGCATTTTCGTTATAAGTATCGTGTATTACTTTCATAAAAATTTTTTTTTTTTCAAATCACAAACAGACACTTCAATTTTATTTATATGTAGAGATTCGACGTCGTGCCACTTTAGTGGCTTGTTTTTCGTTGTAACGCACATTTTTTCTGTCAATAAAACATTCGATAATGGCGCCATTGGCAATGATAAAGGTGAACAACGGCCGAGAATAAATTATAGAGCTGTGGAGCTTCTTTCCTTTTAATAAAAGTTCCGCAAGAGACTACTCGGTGAGCTGGGCACGGTAAACTTTCGCAGGTTCTCATTGGAAAGTTCTCTCAGCGGCAAGGTTAAAACTAAACTTTTTCCAAAAGCGAAACTGAATCGTGTAAGTTTTATAACTCGAGAATTATAGACCGTGTAGTAGTCGTGTCTGCGCTACTGTGTCCTACTTTTAAATATGTGGTAATTTACTCATATAAGCGTTCCAGCTTAATATACAGTTTATCTAGCTTCTTGTATCCTATTAAACCTGATTTTCTACACACTTTTCTACGCCCAACAGTAGAATTTTCTCCTGTGTCGTGGGTGCCATGGATACACAAAGAACACAAATCTAAACTCATCATTCAGATGTCTAGCCGGGAATCGAACCCGGGATCCACTGCGCGTCAGACCAGTATGGCAACCGCTCCGCCACGGGGTTCGTCGATTATAAGTGCTTATGAGCTGCGAATACTTTACGTCAGCTAAACACCGCGATTGTTTGCTACTCAAATTACGTCAAACAAAAAACGACCTTTAATACTGTGTCACAAAAAAGAATCCTAATCATTCTTCACTTATATTTATCGCCGCGAGAGCAAAACAAGTGACGCTAGAGCCCAAACCAAACGTACTTTAATAGGACAAAGAGCGAAAGGTGAATAACCCAAGAAACGTGGCCACGCGGAGCGTTTCCGATACGAAACGAAATCCAATTAGGCATCCCATCTCGCCAGGCTTTCATTAACCAACCGTATAAGCGGAAACCGTAAAAATAATCGGTCAACTGAGAGTACAACTCGCACATGGCGAGTTCCGTGCCACTAAATGTTTCTTTAAATGTGAGAATTGTAAACTATTCCTATTATAGTACAATAGATAAATCGCAATAGTCGAAAAATATAGGTTTTTTAAAGGTATGGGTTGTTTATTTTTCCTTTTGTTTATTTTTATTGTTTTATACATACATAGAAATACACATTTTATAAAATATTGAAATGTTTAGCTATAACCGTTTACTGTGACAGATCGACGGACAAACAGCGGAGACTTAAAATAGGGTAAAACAAACCTTTGGATGCGGAACCCTAAAAAACCGGGATAGCCAACGCGAAAACAGCTTACACAAGACGCTATTAAACACATAATGAACCCCGCTCGCTACGGCCGAGTGTTTAATTAGAATTGCGCGATAAAACTCCTATAAAACCGGCACCGAAAAAACGCTACATCCTGTCGTATCAAGGTAAACGCATCGCATTGTACGGACTTCCAAGAAACTTGTGAACGTTAAGATAAATTCCGTTAAGTTTATTCCTATCAATTAAAACAGATCCGTATAGTGTTTTTTTTACATGAGAAGTAGCAAACGAGCAAGCAGTCCACAACAACAAGATGTGAGAATGTGCTACTGAGAACTGAGAACATCTCAGTTCTCAGTCAGTAAGGTCACAAATGAACCCCCGATTATGTCGGAAAACCTCAAACCTGAACATAGCAGCACTTAAAACTATTGTTAGTGTTGCGGACAGCTAACTTTAAGATATTCATTTTGTATAATTGTTGCAGATAAGCTAGTTTAAGATGTTTTATTTTGTTATCTCGTGTTACTGTTTATAGTTCACTTAATTGCTTTGTTAGTGTAATAGGTCATAAGAGTTGATCTCAAATGAAATAGATTCCATATTATATTATAGGTACAAAGTATGTACGTTTACATATAGAATATGTAAGAATGGCTAAGAAGAATAATTATGTAACGGAAATGCGAGAAAAAGACAAAATTTGGATACCTAGACTTTTGTAATTGGTGGAAAGACCTAATTTGCTGATTTGACTACCATCTATTTGTAACCCCGTATCTCGCATAGGTTTAGGTATATGTCGGGCCATTTTGGGCTAAAGCATATTTAGTTCTGGAATCACAATGAGTGAGTGGGTAATTCCAGCAACAACTAGTTCATCAACACTCCGAAAGTACTTTAAACATTCCATTAACCAAACCGGTTTTTAATTACAGACATAAGTTATCAACTACTAATTAAAATCTTCCACAGACAAGTGACAGAGGTAGAATTCCCCTTTCACAGTCCGCACTAATGAGCGGTTGATAGGTAACGCATATCGGTCGACTATGAAATAGGCCCGCCTGGTACAAATCGTTTGGTCATAATTAAACTTTTAAAGACAATGTTTCGGAATTATAGACACCATTTAACTCATCTAAGAACTTACCCGACATTATTAGTAATCAATTAGTAGATATCATGATAATAGAGGTCGTAACGGTCAATAAAAATGCATCTTTGGTAAGAATGACCAATATTGCTCTGCAAATTTTCTCTTACTGCAATATGATGCAATCTAACCCTCTGGAGATCGACGCTGTATGTACAACTGTATAAATATAACCGAACTATACTGAGTATGAGGCAAATACTGACGTTGCGCGATAGAGTTCTACAATTGCGGTTAGAAATTGCAAAAATTCTAACCCGTTTATATCTCAAAAGTATAAAGCCAAAAATGTTACTACCTAAAGGAATTAACCCAAAAATGTACCATCAGTATAATGACAATAAAACTTAATGTAAAAGTCCAACTTCGGAATAGTAAAAGTTAAGCTGAAGGGGTAAAATTCACCCCGTTCGGAGGACACTAATGACCGGTCGATGGGCATGGCATTCGGTAGGGTTTGAAATAGGTCGGGTGCTCGAATCGAGAGGATAACTGTCGCGTTGTCGGTATTATAAGGACCCATTGGGATTTTGTGGAATTGTATGTGGGAACTGGAGTAGTGAGCTAATGGGTGGGGTTAAGATTAGGATACGGTCCGCTTATAGCTTGTAAATATTGAGAAAAATACTTTTCTATTACCGTTGGTGTTAATCTATTTATTTATTTATAAGTTATATATAATAGATTTTAAGTATCTCCAATGGGAGTTTAAGTCTTGTAATATTAATAAGACAACTTGTAATCCTAATAAGAAAGCTGCAAGGGAGTATTTTAATATAAAATGTGATAGTTACTAAACTTATTTTTCTTATAGTGAGTGCTAATTCCTTTCACATAACTTACTCGTATATCTAATCAAGCATTACGTAGGCACCTCGTTTCATCCTCATAACGTTGGCAGTGCCGCGTCGATCGTTTTAATACAATCCTAGCACGCCCACCGCGTTCGAATCGAAACGAAAATAAAAACGCATCCAAATCGTTATATCGATCAAACGGTGCCCAATTCGTGACCAGACGGTTGAACGCAACGAAGCACTTTATTTTAACGCCGATCAACTATATGTAGGGTTGCTACTGCGCATGCAGTCTATATTTAAAACCGAAAGAATCTCATTTTTATTCTACTAGCTTTTGCCCCCGGCTTCGCACGCGTTTAATTACATTATAAACCTACTTCTTTAATCACTGTATCTATTTAAAAAAACCCGCATCAAAATCCGTTGTGTAGTTTTATAGATCTAAGCATGCATAGGGACAGACAGCGGAAAGTGTTTTAGACCACGTAGAGATTTATTAGTTTAAACTTTAAAGTATTAAACTAGAACCATGAACAACTAGTTGAATTTGTAATGTAGACTCGAACTAAAAATAGTTTTTATAAGAAGATTGTTATATAGATGTTAAGCGATTGTATTATCATAGTATTTGAAGGGGGTATTCAGCGTTCTTCCTTTGAAATAGCCTTCATTGTATGTTAGCGAAAAAGGGTTGGTCAAACAAATACATACATATACGTTATAAATGGCTTCTATTATAGTAAGTCGGGTTTAAAAACATCGCCAATAAATAAATGTCTAACTTACATATATGTTTTTCTAAAATACTATATTTTTGCAATGTTTCTATGAAAGATATTAACAAATGTAGCAGCCCTAACTGTACGCCCGATAATCGTCTGATTTATTTCTGCAGCTAAATTACGACCGATGATTGGTCACGGATTCGTTTGACATCGATAAAAATATATATACCTTTATCTCTGTACGTGTTTAACGATTCGTTTTAACGCGTTTTGATTGGGACGGATCGTAAATAGTGACTGATGTAATTATAGACGGCTGGCATGTATATAAAATAAAATGGTATATTTTATGTTAATGCATTTTCGTTGTATTATATGTACGGTTTTTATCCAGTGATGAAGTTAACTGAAATTAATTACGTTAAATAACGTAACATGTAATAGTTCTAATTCGAAGCATCAATACCAAATGTGTAATGGATTAACTTCGTCCTCTTTTTGAGGAAGCATTTGTGAGTAACTTAAATGTTTTTCTGTGTTACATATACAGTAACTATTCATTTCTTGTTATTTGTCAAACGATGTCTCCTAGCTTAGTAGCAAAATTGTATTCCAGCATTCAAATCTAAAACTTCACGACTTGCCCAATCGGGGGGCATATAGAGACGAAATATTAGGGGATAGTAGGCGTGCCTAACAGCATTAATGTTCGGCCACTAGGAGAATTGAGCCATAAATTGTTCACCGCGGCCCGACCGCCTGCATGAAAAGGAATCGCGTACCAATGGAATATTCATAGCCTCGTGGTGAGTTAGGAGACACACTTAGTCTGCATATTTGTGACTGGAATCTGAGGTCGGGTGGATAGGAGAAAGATTTTAATCTAAGCTGTAAGAAAACGGTGAATAGCTATCGTGTAAATCGCAATACAACTTGACATTTTTTACCATTTTGGTATAAGATTTTTCAAGAACATTTAAGATTTATGAACGGTTCGAAATCTTGAATGGTTACGAAATAAATGAGACAAGCAGCGTTATAGGATTCAATTATCTTATTACGGTGAAGAGACTATTTTTTTTCTTAAACGTTGGGAATGTTAGTTCTCTGGGCAGTTTTTGACGTAACAAAAAAGAAAAACATATGGACTGATGATGGACGTTGCGCATATCCAATGACCAAAAAAAACCATCGCACATTAATAAAGACAATAGTCATACAAAAGTCCGCATAACATAAAGCAAAAGCCAAAAACAAAAAAGACGATCTCCAAAATCACACACACGACCGTGCCACAATAGGGGGAAATTGAGCCATAAATTGTTTATCGTGGGGCAGCCGGCCGCCGTAAACAAAGAAATGATCGTGCTCCAATTGCTCCAATGGAGCATTCAGCGTGTTTGTTGCAGTGGGAACGGGCGTCGTGCATTGCCAGAATTGCCGTTTAAATGGGACATCCTAATGCTGAGGGGTGCTAAGACTTTACAATTGTTGAAACGTGCGTAAACGCAACGAACATCATGTGTTGGGGACCTGCTGACGTTTAACGAATAATTATTTATTAAGCCTTTAAGCTTTTAGGTGAGACTGATACAGACAGACAGTTAATATTACATAAGTAACATAACGAGATCTTGTTTTTTATTCATATTAATAATAATAATTTTGAAATCATTTTATTTTTATCTGCTGTACACAGAGAACTTACATCAATCGACAGAACTTGGAATAAGTTTAAGGATTTTTTGAAGAAACAAACAAATACAAAACAAATTTTCATCTCATTTAAGTATCAATTGTTTAAGATATAAGATAACTAATACTATTTAGATGTCACCCCGTGTTACCTAGATTACATATAACACACAGACATCAACTCATTTCAGTGTATATTTTACGTAGCAGAACATATTGTGGGCATAGCATGAGTGTACATCCCACGCGGGAATTTAAAATTTAGTCAGCGCATTACTTAGAGTGCCGTCAAAACAAAACGCTCCTCTATACATATACTATACATTACGGTATAATTTGATAGTCGTATTAGACATATTTATGACTGTACACATAGTATAAGAACGACGGTGATCCCTTTAACAGTATCGTTTACTATTTCCAGACGATGATCCCTTTGCGAAGCAATTTTAACTGACTCATCTATCAGATAGTAAATTAATCTCTTAAATCAGTAGGTATTTGAATTAATTTCATAATTTCAGTAAAATTAGTCTCAATATCGACAATAGCTTTTTTACATAATAAATAGCTAGAAAAAAATGTTTAAAAAATTGTTATTAATATAAAAATTAGAAAGTTTGTCCGTTATGCTTTTACAGTTCAACCCAGCAATAAACTAATCATCACAATTTCGCGTCATAGAGATTTATCTTTGACATGATAGCGGGATAATTTATACTTCAAAAATTTTGAACGAAAATTCCGCTATATTTATTATTTTTTACTAATAAAAATAATGAATTTTTATTAGTAAAAATACCAAAACGAAGTAAAATACGAGAACAAAACGAAACTAATTAAAACATGTTTTTTTCTGACGATACCTCCAATTTCGTTAAACAAATTGACAGTTAATTTCTAACTAATCTTTCATTACGAAACTGTGTACGTTCTCACAAGACACATTGTAACGCCTAATGTGAGCGGAATGTCATTGTACCAAGTCGCTAGCCAACGACAGATTAATACAATGTTGACGAAAATAAACCTGAGGAAACGGGTGAAGCGAACAAAATTTACAAACAAAATCTAATTTATTTCTGTTTGTGTTATAAATTTTAATTTATGACCACCATGTCTATCAATCAAATGTTCAAATTATCTGCTTGGGGTCTTAGGTTCTGTTCCTGAGTAGACAAAACAAAAATATGATGAATTTAAAGTTGTATATTTGTCTTTTGTGAGGATACGACCCATAAAAAAAAGAATCCTAGTGTAGATATGATTGTAAAAATTATAAAACGTTATGTATATGTGTTTTAAATATTTTTTTAAATCACCAACGCCAAAGCTTACGTGGTGGTAAAAAGGTTAACATTAATCAAAATTAACGAGTATTTAGTCAATATAAACATCCAAATTAAAAGCAACATTCGCAAAACTTAACAAATTGAATTCGTACAAAAACTCCCAAAATCCGTTGCCCAAGGCTCAATTACTTCGTAATTCGCTAGTAATTTCGCAAAAACACAAAAAACGCCACATCACCACAAACATATCCAAGTACCACCAATTCAAAATACACAAACGGCAAAAAGCATGCGCTCGAGTCTCGCGAAAAAAAAACGCTACTCATTACGTAGATCGGACGCAATGTGTATTTTTAGACAACCTCAGATACTGCACCACTCGACGCCCCCCACGCCACGCTCATTCTTGCCACGACACTGTACGGCTTATCTGAGATCTATATACATTTTAACGTCTGTCTGTGTAAATGATAGTGATAACGGTTTTTGCAGTCATTGTTATTTTTTTGGTACCTCTAAGTACTAAGTTGGAACGCCTCGAATAAGTATGTCTCTCTTACCACTCCCTTCAGACCGGAACACAACAGTGCAATGTTCAGTGCTATAATAAGGCTGAAACAGGTGTGACGGTGGTACTGTCGGAGTCGAACTTCAAGAGTTACTACCACCTTTAAAAACTCTCACATTAGGATGTTTCCTGCGTTACATCGTTAAGCATGTGTTAACCAATTTTCAATTAGTAAATAACATCAAAAGTTAACATAGCATTACTTTCTAAAACGTGTAATCTACTAATAATAACAGAGCAGTGCTTATTAGTAGTGTCAGTGTGCTAGATTATGTCCCTTGTTAACAACACTATTTATGACCGTCTCGTTATAAAACTTCAAATTACTTGTAATTTAATGACATTTTCATAGAGGCATTACTTTAAACTATAGGAAGATTTGTACAATACAACACAGTTACAATCTGTACAAGGAAAATGCATCAAGGTAACGTGACGAAGCGAAACCGCCAATAAAGCTAGTAGAGAAAAAAATATCACATCATAGACAAAACACATACTAGGTACAGTTAGGGACAAAACAAAACTCATTTATGTACGTGTACGGGCAAACTTCAAAACATCTCGTCCGAGACAAAACGTCGCAAGAATGTCGTGAAATCCTCGCAGTTTCGCCCTAACTGCTCCCGTGTGCGACTTTCCGAACAAACAAGTGCCAGACAACTCGCAACTAGGGTTGTCGACCTGTATAATATTGTACTTTATTAATGTGTGTACGTAAGTACAAGTCCATTGTAGTAGTAGGTATTGTAGAAATATAATAAAGTAGGCAAGTACTTTTTTTTATTGCTCCTTAAATCGTTTCATGAGCTGTGGTTTCCAATATTTAGAAATAGATCAGTAAAAAAAAGTCGCAACCTATTGGCGAATAAATAACAAGATATTCAGATAAATATGTGCGAATGCCATTCACATTTAAATGCATGTTACAAATTGTATGTTGTTGTTGTTAATTTTTTTTATCAAAAGTACATACCTACCTAATATATTTCTAGAACATTTTTGTACAAACTTTCTTCAAAAACGTGGCAACCCTACTACCAACCTACTCGGTGCCTAGCTTAGTTTCCCGAATTAAGGGGAGTTTCAAACTTCTCGTTAATATTTGTCTCGGGGGGAGTCTAGCGCGAAAACTCCAACTTTTCGCATTACTACTTTAGGACACTCCACGATAAGCTAGTATATGTTTTACAGCCGAATTCAAACTACTTTCGAAATGATAAATGGGTCGCGTACTAAGTTGCGACGCGTACATTTTATTTTCGTTTAAGTTTTGTTCTAACTCAGCTTTATTGTAATTTAAAATGAGACTAGCTTAAGATGTAAATTTTCTTTGATATAATTTACACTTCCCTATATCCCGCGTGGCGGAATAAACCAGTCTGACACACAGTTGGTAACGGGTTCGATCTATTTCTAAACAAACTTAAATGATGAATTAAAACTTCTGTTTTGGATCTGGATGTTTATGTATTCGTCTTTGTGTGTGTCCATGTAAACAAGGAACTAATATTATCAGCTACTTGATACATTTCTGTATATGTACATTATTTTCATACGTCTATTGCCCGAATTAAAACAAAGCACAGAAATAAATAATTCCCTACCACGTCTACTATAACACGTTACAATTCAATCTTAGTCGCGTATGTCGCATCAAAGGAAATAGCCAGACGTCTGTGTGGTGTAGCGAACAATATACATCATTGTCGGGGTACACTACACAAAGATATCCTAGTGCTAAACGATGATAGGACAGATACAAGGCCGTATCTCGAATCTTGGGTGCGTGTTTCATCTCCGCATCGATCGGAAGGGTCTTACATTTTTAGATAACTGAGAAAGCAGAGACGAAAACTGGAAGTGCATAAACACGTTTTCTTCTAAACAAGACTCATACAAAAAATTAAGACATCATAGAGTATTAAAGCATTATATTGAATATTAAATTGAGCTGCTCACACTCATTTTAAGTGTATTTTCCTTATTAGATAAAACCGAGGATAACTTGAGACTCTAAGATGGAACAATTAGTGTGGAGTTAGAGTGGACAAGCCCTGTTCTGGTTTGAAGACCATTCAAACCAGAACAGGGCATCGCTTGTCTGCTACTATACAACCTTTTGTTACCTTTATATAACCTGTCACTGAACTTAGATATATCAGTCAGTTATAACTTTCCATCATCAGATGGACTTGAGTCACAAAGTCTTCTCATTCACCAAAGACCAATGTTAAACCCGAGAATGGCATCAGAGTAAAGATCTCAAATCTCAGAGCGTCTATCTTCCGTCAATACGGGCGACTTACGTACAATCTAGCGCTCCTTTATGTGAAAATCACATTAGCTATTGTTCGACGCCGGCTTTGAGAGGGCTGTAATACGATTACATATTTCACCAGAGCATATAGCAAGTATGTATTGAACGATATGCAACAGTGTTGCCAATCTAGGAGTTTAACCCTTATTTAGGGGTAAATAATTTATTTACAGAAATTTTAGAGAATATATATTTTTGAATAATTAAAAATTAGATATGTAACTTTGTCTTCTTTTAATGGTAAGTTATAAAGTAAAGCGTACATAACTTGCTAAACAAATGTATCTAAAAACAAATTTATGTATAAAACAAAACTGTTTAAAGACAAGAACGAAGTATACTGAACTTAAAGGTATTACGGACCATACGGACATAAGAATAATATTGTAATGGACTATTGTCCATATGTAAGTACCGTTAGTTCTATCAAAAATAAAATTTCAGTAATTTGAAGTCTACGTGTGTCTCGCTGTTCGTGGCCGATTATACAATCGCTAGAGTCACGATAGCGACGGAATTTCATGTATTTCAGTTGCTGGGCAATAACACTGGCGTTTTATTACGTGCCCTCGTACGACCGTTTTATCAGTACAAGTGATAAGACGGGATTGTTTGATAGGAAAAATTCTTGTCTTATGTGATTAATGGGATTTTGCGTGCATCCAGTTGTATGAATTTAAACTAAAATTTTAAATTTATACAAATAAATAAAATCGAAGTGTCAGTTTGTGTCCATCCTCTCCACTCGCGGGAGAGCTGAATTTCAGTTGTGTTTAAATATGTATTCTTTTTTAGTTTTTAAATACGGTTGAAACCGCGGGGATCAGCTAGTATAAAAAGTACGAAAGAACTAAAAGAACATATATTAAAGTAAGTTCTTTTAAAATTAGCTTATTCCGATACGTGCGTATAAATGACATAATAGGATTCTTACGCCCTATTAGGGTCGTATTTATCGAAGTTAATACATAACTAATACCCGACGATTCAATAGATGTATAGATACGCAAATATCTAAGAATTCTTCTAACGGAAAAGATTGCAATATCTTTAGTATAAGCGTCTCGTATTACTTTAAAAGCATCACCGTCTACTTCGATATGTAGGCGTTGAGCTGAACTTTTTATTTCAGATTCTATGACGTAAACTTAAAATGACCCGCGTGACGCAGCAATTGCTAGTCTACATAATAGTGTATTCGAACCCTGGCTATGGAAAATTAACATTTTTACTTGTGACTTATTTTCTAGATATAGTAAAAAAAAAGTTTATTTTGTATCCCTTTACATGAGTTTAGCGTCACAACAAATATCCTATAGCCATAGGCGTAGAGCGCGTTATTTAAAACAGCCTCGGGTCACATCAAAATGTAACAAAAGTTTGTAGATATATATGTATAACCTACAATACAATATCTTTATTCGCAGATAAGGTACCTAATGGTGTTAAATAATGTTAACTTTTCCTCTCATTCTACCCATAACACATGCAAATTTCACACAAATCTTATATACATGCGTAAATGCCATCATTTCGTAAGATTTCAATAGTTTGCATAGTTGCCTCATCACATATACCGACAAGCGAAACACAAGCATTCAATTATAGCAGTTTGCACGGAATCAATACAATATGATAACGGACCAACATGTTACAATGTGTATGCATCAATTACGTTGACTGTCCGTGCATGACATATTATTATGGCCGAATTTGATGTTAATCTGCTTGATTGTTTATTAGATATGTTACTTATTACTACTAAGTATCGAAGGGTAGCTTGGAGCTTAATGCGATATTTGTTAAAAGAACTGTTCGGCCTGTTTCTATTTTATTACCGCACCATTTTACCGTAGATATTTACGAACAACCCCAGCAAATCAACAATATCCGAAGTAAAGCGTAGTCTTCCGTGTTACTAAAATCCCAAAAAAAGTTTATCCTTTTCAGAACGACTGAGAACTAAATCCATAAAACGTATGTTCTATAAAAAAGTATTCATGCATGTATGTGTACAACGCAATTCTTGCGAACAGTTTCTAACAAATCACATAAAAAAACAAAACAGTGATACATATCTCTAAAAAATAACAATTTAACGTCAGCATTCACTAGCACGAATAAAAAAACTAAAAACAAACAAAGCTGAACACATTTTAATGACGTGAGTGTCCGACCTAATGGACTTGTAACGACTAAATGTATCATTTCGAAATCATTATGACATTTGTGGACAACTTTCCAGGCCTTATGTCGTAAACAGATAACGTTTAGACAAAATCGTGTTAAATATCAACAGATTATATAATATGTTTTTAGGAATAGGAAGGCCACCTGATGTTACGCCACTGGCGCCTATAGAGTATAGGCGTTTTAATCAACCCTGTTTCCTTTTTTTATATGATCGAAGTGATCAACTGCCGCCCATAGACTTCTATAATCAACCCTATATAAGATTAAGGTCCTACCTGAGGTTGACCACAGATGCGTTGCTATCGCTGAGGACTGAGCTGGAACGCCTCGGATAAGTATATCTCCCTAACCACACCCTTCAGACCAGAACACAGCAGTGCTT
>DWPV01001234.1:0-21873 GCA_018251915.1 Urbanus proteus proteus | reverse complement strand
TGAATACCTGAAAATTGATTTAAATTATTTTTTACTTTTTTGTGACTAGGAAGTCGGTTTTATTTTTTTGTTAATTTGACTCAGTTTTTAAGTTACATAAGAAGCAACACTCTGAAGTATTATTGAACAGTAAATAAGGTAATGTTTTTGGAAAAATGTTTTTGAAAAAAATGTATACTTACATGTTTTACTAACATTTTAACAATTGTTTATTTGCAGGTTAAATTGTAAATATTGTAAAAAAAAATGGTTGCTATTATTTTTATTCAAACGTTTCACGTTTTTAAGTTATCAAGAACTATTACGGCATCAACCTGTATAAACGTAAGCGAGCTACATTTGACACAAGTTCATAATATATGAGACGAGTTAACAGGCATGTAGTTACTGGCTACCTCAGATGACGGCCCCTAGAGAGATAGTCGCATGCGAGTATGGAAATCGTATGTTTTAAAACAGAAATCTCTGTAATCCACTTGGTTATTAACGTTTATACGGTAAGTACTTAATACTTTTCTATATTGGATGAAATAATTTACTGTTTTTGTTAATCTAATCATATCTAAAACTAAAAACTATGTATCATTTTTTTATTTTCAAATTTCCTTAAATTTTAGAAAAGTACCTTACGAACAACCAATGATACATTTAGTATGAAATAGCCTTTCCCCGTAGATTCACATGCATTACATTACATGTAAATCTGCTTTTTGAATCACTTATCAAAATCCGTTGCGTAGTTTTAAAGATCTACCTAAGCATACATAGGGACAGACTTTGTTTTATACTATATAGTAATCTAAAGTAAACCTACTTGGTTATTAACGTTTATACGCTAAGTATCTACCTATTTAATACTTTTCTATATTGGATGAAATTATTTACTGTTAATTTAATTGCAATGATTACAATCTTTTTAATGCAACTTTATCTTTTTTTTTCAAAATTCCTTAAATTTTAGAAAAGTAGCAAACGAAAACCAATGACGCACGCGTATTTTAAAAACTAGTCTTCTCCCACGGATTCACATGCTTTACATTACATATAAACCCGCTACTTGAATCACTTATCAAAATCCGTTGTGTAGTTTTAAAGATCTAAGCATACATAGGAACAGACAGCGGAAAGCGACTCTGTTTTATACTATATAGTAATAGTGATAGTGATGGTACAACAATAGATAGAACTAAGTATAATTTTTATTGTAAACGAAGATTAATGTTAATTTCATATCAATGCCTAAACCAATGGCATAGAGCTCAAAACTGAAATTAGTGACTATTAAAAATGTATAAGTCCTACACAAATACAAATCCATGTTACCTTTTCAAAAGCTTGCAAGTCAATTTAAATATCTCATATCCGTATATTTCTTTACCCGGCATTCCCCGACCGTCTTTAATGTTTAAGGAGCAACATTATCTAGTATCGGGATGTGTAATTACATGGGGACCGATGTTGAGAATTGTCGATTCCTGAATATTTCAGTGGAGACCCTTTGACCGAGCGATCTGTTTTAATGGGTATTCGAGTTTCTTGGAAATTTTCTACTTAAAATTTTATATGGTTTGAGAAGTTGCGGGTACTAACATTTTGAATAGAAGTCCTTTTTGTTTTGGTTATACAGCTATGTGTGGATATCATTATACCTATCCCAAAAAATATGTAAGTGCCAAGCTTGTAGTAAGAAAACGGCCAAACCACATATTATAACTAAGGTATGATTTTGTGAATTTAGGTCGTGTAGAAATAGAAGCTAGACTCTACATAAAACCTGTACCTCTAATAAAAGTTTATTACGTTCCTCGTTCACGTTTGGGCGCATGGCACATGCAGCACTCCTGGTGGACCATTTAGGTATTAAAATTTTACTATGGAAAATCGGGTGTAAACTTAAACCGAGATCGTATCAAGAAAACGTAACAAACTCGTACTAAGGTACCTCTGATAACTTTTTGACACTGTTGTTTCGGCTGTAGTAACAACACAACACAATTAATCCTTAATAGAAGTGTAAACATATTCTCTACAAATAATCTTATAATGCTTACTAAAGTAATTATTAACCCTTACTATAAATAAAGTTCGAAATCTAATATTCAAATTACGGTTGGGATGTTAAAATTAATAGCAATCCGTAGTGGCCAGGTAACTAAGTGACTCGAGCCACTTCTGACCGAAACTAATCTGTCTCCCTAATTACGTTAGCGACAACTTTGCTCCTCATCCCGAAGCTTCCCTCAGGATATGATCCGACAAGGAATTAGATTAGTTGTAGTTGTTGGCTTCGCTAATAAGGGGCGGTAAGTTTAGCAAGTCGGGTTATGCAGGAAAATATTATATAAGTTATAATTAGATTTAGTCGTCCGCTATTTATATGTGAGTCTGATATTTTGATACCCATTTTATATATTTTAACCAGATTTGTTTCAGTGTCAATATTTTACTACGTTATAGGTATTTAACAAATTGAACAAGTTTAATATGTATAACGAAGTGTATCAATATTCGATTTTAGATCTACGGTTGAACACAGGCGTCTAATGCCAATTAGAGTTATGGATTTAGACACCTGGTCGATTTGATCATCTGTTTGCATAATAATAAGTAAGTAATATTTATTACACCCATTTTATTTCTAAGCAGTCAAAGCTGATCATTTTTCGCCATTAGGGGGAGGCCTTAATGCATGCTCGATCAGACTGCTCCAATATTCTATCATTTAAGAATATTCACAATCTTAATAATAATAAAGAAAGAAAAAACAATTCATCCTTTTTTGTTCTAACACAAGCACACAAAACGGAAAATTATAACGCTCCAGCAAGCCACACCGTTTTCCTTTAAATACTGTATCGCGGTACTTCAGTAGATTAAGCGAATAAACAAAACGAGCAACTCCTCAAAATGCACAGGCCGTTACAAGAGCAAGTTTATTGTGATTTTGTGTTTAAACAAAAGAGGGGAGGCATTTTTACGCGGTACAGTAATGAATTTCAGGCTGGCGAGACATTGGGCACGTTAAATATTCAACAAGATGTAGGGTGTATGGGAATTTGTGCACCTCATTGAATAACATTGCTTCATGCATAATTTTTTGGTTTCAGAAATTTTGTCGCTTGAAATCGCTGCGGAATTTGATTACGCGGTCGGGTATCTTTAAACTTGGTCGTGTTTATACGAAAAACAACGAAAAATGGTTACGAGAAATTGGTTAATCTTTTAAACAGCTATGCTACATATTACATGAAAAAGTTTTGTTAAATTGGAGTTTAGAATTTATGAAGGCAATTTCTACATTGGGTTACTTTCTCTGCACATTTTATATTTTCTTTTCACTTATTAGTAAGAAAATAAAATATTCATAGCTGCAAGATTCTTTGGGAACTCTATATCATCCACACTACATAATTGCAATCATTACCATTAATATGGTATTATATTTAGCAAGTTCATTAATGATTGACCATAAGATAGCAAGACATAGATAGGTATCATTTAGGTGCTTAGGATGATTTAGGAATCAAACGCACGGAGCTACCGCGTTATGAACCACAAAAGCTAATCAACAACTTTATAATGCCCTTACATTGGAAATACACAACATAAATATATGGAGAATATTAAACTTTACTATCTCTATCCCAGACACAGAAGCAACAAAGTTACGAAACGAATTAATCTAGTCTCGTAGATGTCCAATATTGCTAAGCCTCGGCCGGTCCGATTCGGTCCCCAAAGATTAGACCGCTTGGCATTCTCAGACTGTCGCCGGTCACAATCTAGTGCAAGTCTAGCGCATACTTAAAAAATATAGCTAAACAGTTAATCACGATTATCCTTTATCATTGTTAAACACAGTAAAGACAATGATAAATAACCACGGCCGCGTAATGCAGCAGCCATAATATTCAACCACACAAAGGGATACTGGGTCGATTCAACAGAGATGAAGTTTGATTTTTGTTGTGGAGGTGGTTGTGTGAGCCCTTCATCAGAGTTTAATATTGCGGATCCCATGGAGGATCCACAATATGAAACTCTGATGAAGGGCTATAAGAAAAGAAAGGTTCTAGTATATCAGTATTGCTCATTAAACTGGTTGGATACACAGGTATAAAATATTTAAATCAATAAAAGTGGATTTGACCGCAGTACCTGAACTAGGAAGTCCGCAATTTGAAATTCAAAATTAATTTCACGACCTTTATAATGAACCGTAAAATATTTCAATTTGGCGTATCATTGGCAAATCAAGTGGGGATCGCCAATGAGGAAAATTTGGCCAATATGGCTCTTATTGGGGAAATTTCCCGCATTACGAACCTGCGGATAGTTTTAACGAAACCCACGGGGAGATATTATGTTTAATGAGCGTTATAATGATACAAAGCCTCCACATTTGCCTCATTAAGTATTTGGTATCGCCTATTTACCCTTTGGTTATACTAGTTTGCAATGTTGAAATTGTTTTCTCTCAACGAGATATTTCCTTCAAGTTTTGTATTTTAAGCTACAAAGCTAGGTACTTTCCTTTTGTGTGACCTGTATACCTTATAGCAGTTGTATTATTGTCTTATTCACAGCTATATCAATGTTACTAAGGCGATACAGCTTTTCTAACTATTGAATCAAAAATTCAGCATTATATTCTTCCATATGTTCCAAGTTCGGAGTAAAATTATAACAATCGAAAATTTATGGGAATTTCATGTTTATTCACGATAATAATGCGGATTAAACAGTCTTTATTCGCTTATAATGAGTCCATAAATAAGGTTGATAAAGTTACGTCCACATGCGTTATTATTTACCGCGCGCAAAACGCGACAAATGGGACATGCATTGTCGCGATTGGCAGAATTTGTCGCCGATATTTACGACCCTCGGTACATTCAGCTACGAAACTTTGAAGTTATAAATAATTTTAATGAGGTCGACAAAAAATCACGGTATAGTATAAAATACTCTACCGTGATTTTTTAATGAAGGTAAAAACCTTCCTTCACAAAGATACCGTTGCGAACAGTCTCCCAAATATATAAATTTTGACGCGCATCCCTACTGTTACGATTTTGGTATGGCCATATTTTTTCAAATTAAATTAGGTAAACAACGTGTACAAAACAATTATAGCAACTATGTATGCAGTCACCTGTATCATAGTGGTAACTTTCTGTCATCAATGTTTGAAACTTGAAATGCGCCTACTTGAAATTGGTTAAATTGTGTTATTACTCATTCACTTGAACATAGGTACTAGCGCTACACTGGTACAATAACTTAAAAGAGTCTACAGTTACCTATAGCTAATTGTAAATAACAATAGATGTGGAAAAGTAAATCAAATTAAGTCGGTAAATATCTACAGTTGGCTAAATTTGGTGTAAAGTTGACCTCAAATTAAGGTATGGTAAGGTTAGGTTAGGTTAATACACCTACTGTCGTCACATTATCCTAGTTGTCATAACTATTTTCTAAGAGTGGATCTTTGCAATATAATTTAATATTATCAAGTCAAAATTATTTTTCATTAAGTATGTTTGTTTTTCGTAAGCCTTATCGCAATGCTGGTCATTCATTAGTCCTGGTCACTCCGCACTGGTAAACACTGAACACACGCACAATTTATGCGCGGGTAATTAAACGTATCATGTTAATTGCGCCGCTTCGATAGATAGTTAACGTTGTTTGTTTGTCAGTTGGTATCTATACTAATGTAGATCTTTGTGTCCTACATAATACTTTAAAATAATTTTCATAGTTTTCTACAAGATTTCAAAAGTTGTATGTGTATCTTTCTAGGTTAAGCTGAATACGTGAAAATTTAATAGAAGCTGTAAGCAAGGCAATAAGTCTTTTAAAATAGAAACATACTTAATGGAATCAATTTCAAGTAGGACTGCAGCGATAAATTTCTATCAGATAGACAAAATGCCTAATTACATATCTACATATTTCCATCACATAAAAATGACGATACGATATCTCTGTGATCCGTTTAATAAACGTATAGATCGAACATAAAATCTTTTTAAGTTAAGAAAACACGTTTTCTGTAAAGTATACTTTAGAGTAGGTTATATAGGTGAAAAATATGTTCATGATGGAGGTTTCAAAAGTCTTGAATTAAATATAAAACAAAACAATTCCACGACACTTGTCCATCCCCTAAATGAAAGTTTACAAAACAACTTTGGACCCTCGAAAACATAGCAAGAAAGGCAATATGTCGGAAAAAGTTTGGACAGGGGCCGTAAATCGGCACATTTAAACGTTTTTTGGTTAAACAAATGTGGGCATAAATTAGCTGAAGATTGACAAGGGTATGTTGCGTACCCCTGACATGCAAACGTACTCGTACTAATGCAAAGGTATGGGTTGTTTATACCTGAACGATTATTCCCTTAGCGATATACTTTTCACAATTTGTTAATGTATCACTGAAATTTATTGAGACATGAAGGGTTTCGTTGCACATACGCACACGCACCAAGAAAGACGACTAAACGATAACCAAAACGACGAAAAGTTTACAGTCAGATGCTAGAAAGTGATTGAACCTGGATCCTTTTACATGACTAGAAGACCGTCATTTACTATTCACATCCATCATCATGTATACTTCTATGTTTTGGAGATCACATCAAGCATTTTAAAATGATGATTCAATGAAACTAGACATTCAATACATCGAGTCAAAATGTGTAGTCTAATATCAAAATGTGTAGTAAAATTAATTTCATTACTTTATCACTGCTTCTATGAGTGGGTATGGTGTATACATGTAGAGTTGTAGACAATTAATGTAGTGACAATGTCTTACACTAATCCCCTATGGGACACTCGGACACGCCTCGGCAAATTAACGCACGTATCATATCTATTAATAGATAGACCTACAAGTCGATTAAACTCTTATTAAATTGCTATTATTATTTTAATTAAACCGAGCTAAAGTTTAATTTGTTATATTAAGGTTATGTGACATATATAATATGTGACATATATACGTTACCATTTTTTAAGAATATTTAACTAAACTGCAACGTTGATAATTATGAATTAAAGTGTTTTTGAAATTTTATTCATGAAAAAATAAAAAGAAAACCTTGAAAGTAATAAAAATACACAAATTTTACCTAACGATATCAAACAATGGATAATGTTTTTCAATGTTCCATAATTTATTATTTCATAATAATCAGTACCTAGAGCTGTAGTAATAGGATTACGGTGGACGTTGGACAATTGTCGTAGTCACACTGCATGACGGCCGACAGTGACATACATCAATAGTGCATGCATGCATATCAAAGCATGACTCTAGGGCTGCCAAACCATGATCGTAACTACTCTTGGTACAGAAATATACGAGTAAATATTACTTAGACTCAAACTTATTAAAATAATTTAAGAAAAATGCTGGCTCCCCCAGTTTTTAAATATGTCTTTTACACTACTTTTTTCTAAATATTTTACAAGGAAATTACAATTAAACAGATTATTTCAATATTTATTCTTCAAACTAAAGACGTATATTAAAACTCCAAGCTCAGGGCTTATACGAGAAAGTTCAAAGAAATATAACAGACGGACAGTACTTACAATTTCACGTGCATAAATAGACACGGTCTACATCGGCGACATTGACATCCCGCCGCTAGACAAACGCATCCCCAAACATTTATTAACGAACAGAGAAATCCGTGAAGTAGCTTGATGGAATAACGTTGCAGTACAATTATTAACATGAATTTTTAATGTGGTCAAACTTTTGACTGTCTTCGTAATAGTCAAGGTATTATTAGTTTTGGTTTACTCATTAAAATATTTAATTACTGTCTTTATATTTATTACATATTTTATTCAAATTATTGATGACAAAGGAAGACAATGAAAACCAACTTTATGACGTTCATAAAGAAAAACAGCATAACTTTATAATTTAGACACTATGAAACAGTGAAACACATTAACAATACCCAGCAATATACTATTGTTGCCCATTTGCCGACTGAACGGAAACAAAATAGTATATTAGCTACTGCACAGTTTTCCAAAGCCCACACACGTCGTGCATACATCACGGGCCAGGGAGCATTATTCTAATTGGTCGCAAATTATGTCTGATCGGGTTAGCGTTTAGCGCGGCTTGGCCGCAGCTCAGGGCTTCCGTAATTCAGTTTAGTCTATTGTGCTCAAACGCTGTGATTGAACTATTGTCAAACATTTATAGATAATCCACATATAATACATATGTGGTAAAATCTGTGGCTGATTTTAGGTAGGACACCAGATGTGGGTAGGACGGTAATGTTGTTTTGTGTTGATCAACGATGTCCATGGGTGGCACTGACCTGGGACTGACTTGGGTGGAAATATTGCCAACATTTGAGCAGGTCGCTTTTTATCGGACAGTTATCAGGCTTGGCCTGAAGTGTTAACAGGTTTAGTTTTTTTTTATGTAAGGAAAAGTATAATATGATATACTGATAATTATGATACGCGGTTAATCCTATATTCCTGTCACGCGGGATGCTTTATCACGCGGGTATTCCCATATTTTTGTCACGTGAGTTACTATGTCACGCTGGTATTCCCATATTCCTGTCACGCGGTTTGCGATGTCACATGGATATACCCATATTCCTGTCATGCGTGTTTAAGATCACAGTCCTTCCTGAGGTCGGCCATAGATGCGTTGCTACCTCTGAGGACTAAGTTGGAACGCCTCGGATAAGTATGTCTCCCTTACCACACCCTTCAAACCAGAACATAGCAACACTATATTGCTGTTATAAGAAAGAAATAGGTGTGGAGGTGATGCCGCTGGAGTCGTAGCACACAGGGCTCTAACACTTTTAAAGCTTTTAGCTTACAATTGGACTGCAGTCTTATTAAAAAAATGTTATATAAAACAGTTTTAAGCGACAATGACTGTAAGAACTGCGTACATTTTATACTCGTAGATACCAATTTTATAATAATTGTGAGTGGTATTAAACATTAAAACTAATAATAGTCAAGTAATTTCTTAATAACCTTGTACTTGGCACACCCAAAACACGATACAGGCATAGATGGGAATGTATTAATTACACGCAAAATAAATGGGTGGTTTTAATTAAAATAAAGTCAAGTGCTCGTAGATCGTTGTCTCGTGGCAGATTACAACCGAGTGTACTTAACCCTTCCGTTTTAAATATTATACTGTCAGCCATATGTACTGTGAAGGTACGAAGAACTCAATACGGACAGCAAATTAGGTCTTAATTATTTTTTGTACACCTAATATGAAGGATGATTATTGTATTTAGTACTTTTACCTAACAATTGTTGTTTACTAGCCAATACTGGCGCTACTATTTTATACCGACTAATATAAAATTTTTGCAACGTTTTTAAATTATAAATATATTATGTATTCAAATGAATTCTTACTTAATAATTATTCCGAATAGCTATTTTCTCTAACAGAATTAAAATAATAAAAAAATAGTTTTATTAACGTCATCTATTATGAGAGCTAATAGTTTAAATTATGTAGAATACATGTGTTTCTAAACTAATAGAAAAGTGGTAAAAGTACAATAAAAAAATACAAATAACTTTTTAGTGTATTTAGATACTGAAGTATTTTTTGCTAGCCGTACAATATGGAACCATCTAGTACCTACTGGCAAAAACAAAGTGCGTAATCTCTTTATCTAATGTGTGGCTCTATGGCTTTTTGTCACGAGCCTAGTTTTAATTATGAAAAGTATATTTTATAGTAGACTAGTATCATACTGGATTATAGAATATACGGGTTACCTATAATGGTTTAAAACGCGTCATGTATTAAATACGCATGATAGATTTTTTTTCAGTAAGTCATAATATTTTGCCAATTTTTGTATAGGTACTTCATCTGAAGTGACTTGAATTTTATTATAGCCCAAAATGACGTAACTACCTACAAAATATTCCTTGGCGCAACAAAAATCTCTCCTTAATTTCGACTACAAGATAAACAATTGTTACTATAATAATACTTAGCAAGGGATCACAAAACAAGCTTACTATCAATCTTAGCTTCCGTATCTGGCGTGTATTTCCAAAAAACACGCGGATAAACTTGGTTTTATTAAAACAAAGCGAACCCGCGGTCGGGCAATCCGGCTATGTTTTATTCAAATTTACTTACATTTCTACTAACGGGAACGACCTTTGCTATCCAGAATTGTATTCCCTCGCCACACCATATATCTTCTTCACCGTGCTCCGTACTTATTTATTTCTGTAACGTACTAGCAAGGGGAGTGATATGTTTACATTGCGAAAGTTTCGCGATTGTGCTATTGCAACAAAGAATATGGCTTATTTAATTACGTAATGAAACCCCTTTTAAAAAAGTTCATTATTTTTTTAAAAAATAGAAAAATGTAGTAAACCTTGAATTAAAACTTGGTTTAATTAATGCAGTTTTTGAACCGTTAGTGTTAAAATGTTAGAATTGTCTATAGCAATGTGTATTCGTATATTTTAGCCTTTAGATAATGAACCTCTATAGCGAACCTACGACAATTTACACACTTACTAAATTAAGGTCTAAAGACTTTTAAGATTGGATTTCCCATAGGTATTGATAAGCAACTATCCCTACTACTAGCAACTTCTAGCAACTATCTACTCCAAATAAAACTTGTTAAAATTAATTCCTTTAAACTTCACAATTATTTCAGAAAATAACTTCCTCCATGTTTCGCTGTTTTCCCTGAACCGCCTCAAACATTTTCATCACGCGAGTGCCAGCGTTATAGCTTCAGACTAACCTGACGGAACAAAAATTCATCAGATATTATGGCGCTAGCAATAAATAATACCGGTTGTCTTATAAATTATTATCGTGTTAGCTCACTGCTCATTTGCTGACGAAGTTCTGGTCCCGTGGGGATTGAGCCAATCACGGCGCGCGAACCGAGATGTGAAGTTATTATGGGAAAAAGTATGACTTTCCATGCTATGGTATATTTACACCGTGGAGTAGGTATGATATGGAAGTTGTAATGAAGTTAAATGTTGCTTTGGAAGTTACTAGGTTCGGAATTGCGTAGTTTATTATTTATTTCTGTCAACTTAAGTTCGATTTAGTTATTTTGCAACCGCTAATATAATAATATCTACATACTTTACTATATTTTATATACGCCTAACGAGATGATTACTGAATATCAATACTTTCTCCATGTCCCTGTGATATACAGGATATTACGGCTTTGATCGCCGCTTTAAATTAAAACAATATAATTAGGTACATATTTAGTTGTCCTTCTTCGTCTGTTTATCTCTGTTCGTGTCCTTGTGTAGGTATATATCCATTGGCAACACCATAAAGGAAACATAACATGGTGTTATAATCTATAAATAATTAGGGACTTAAACATTTTTTCAAGTATTATAATATACAAACCCAATAAACCTAGTCAAAAGTAACCTGAATATACGATATTAACAAAGAACTCTAAACGTATTCAAACAAAACTCAGCGAGGCGATGCATCATCGAGTTTTATCCGCCATTGCTGATGGCGACAATTTTTCACCGGAGAAGCGAACAATCCCTGATTAATCCGCCGTGAGACTATTCAAGGCGCAGTGTTAATTTGTAGGACCACCACGTCTTGATACTTGAAATATCTTGATGATAATGAAATTGATACTATTTATATCAATAAGCTAATGTTTAGTGTCCTTAAATACAAGTTATTCGGAATTTGGTAATTCCAGACAAGTGCGTCTGATTTTCAAGGCTAATTATGCGGTTTTAGTAGATATCATTATTTTAGAATTATTGTAGTTTTTAAAAGAGTCAAATGCGTAGCATTGCAGAAACACGAAATATTATTTTCGTCGATTAGTTAATATCTGTCAAGAGTGTTTGCTTATTTATGAAACAAATTAGGGAAAATATTTATGATGCAAACCTTTGTTAACATTATTTTTTCAACCGTATTTGCTTTATTTTAAACACTTGTCGCCTGTGACTAGGTACTTATTATTGCACGTGACTGTACCTACTTATAATTTTGAAGATACTTAAATTGCTCAACATTGTTTGGTCCGAGTATAATTTGGCGTCAATACTTACCATAGTCGGTGCATTAATATTTTGGTTGAGTTTTTCGCCGCCGCCAATTCCCGAGAGCTGATCCTGGGGGGGATCTATTACTAGGGGGAGGTGCTCCGTCTCAATAAATTACCGAAGATGAGCGAGAACATTAACTAATTACCGACACCGATATCTGAGTGCTATCGACTAAATATTTAATATTTTGTGAATAATATTTTAGAAGAAATTGTGCTCATGATAAATTGTGGAATATCCACGTATTTTAGACGTACTTGTAATTTTGTAAAATGCACTGTTGTATGAATAATAAAGGTAGACATTTAACATTAATGTGTATTTACTCCATGAAAAATAAAAAAATACGTTTTTAACTACGTTCAGTGCATGTTAAAAAACGTGTATGTAGAAACACACTGTATGTAAATTTTACCTAATTAAACGCACGTGCATTTAGCGTTCAAACACATGTTACAAAGAAACAGTTACAAAAAAGACTAAATAATTTAGCAACATCACAAAAGCGGTCCAATTTACAAAGCAACTACCGTACCGTACTTTTTCTTGATTTTCAAATCCAACTTAAACAGAGAACGAACTCCAATCCGGGCTTTGTTGCAAACGAAATGCAAATCCAGACGTTTCACCCTTTGCCGCTATATTTAATTCAAAGGAGCGAAATGCAGGTAACAATCGAGCAACACCGGTAACCGGTGTAAGTGTAAACGAAGAGAGTACGAAAAATTTCCCGGCGCGGAAAAAAAACAACAAAGTGAAACTCAGCCTTCCTTATTTCCCTTGGCGCTGTCCCGCCGACGTTCCCGGCTTTACCCCGGAAATGGAAAATATTGCGATAAGGCGCATTATAGATTAAACACGTCTCGTGACTTTAATGCGTTGTATGGTGATCAAGTGTCTCAGATAACATGTGTGCTCGCCTTAAAAGTCGAAATGATGTAAGTAATGGTTCCGATAAGAAGACTTTGCATACTCTTTATTGTGTCCCGATAAATATCAGTAATGGTTTGGTTAATAGGTATTTTTTTCAGAAGTTATCATTGACATTGTTTATCTACAACTTCAACTTAGTAATAAAGATGAAATGACTTTTAACTTCATCATTTAGGCGGGATAAGCTGAATGATTAATCATATTATAATAACATGAAATATTGTTGTTGGTGTGCGGAGTTTATTATTTACTGATTTTATTAACAAGTTTGCGATTTGCGATAATCTTGACAGCTAGATACTTACTTCACCTGACTGTACAACTGTATTAGGTAGGTTATGTATTTCTTTTTTGTTCATACACGAAAATTTAGTGATTTGAACAACTTTTCCAAAACATTTACTTCAACATAGGTATCAAAAATTTATTTTCTTAAACTTTCGATTTTAGAGAATTTTAGAAATTTCTAAATGAAATTCATTGATTTAAATCGAAATTCGTCTTATATGTGTCTATTTCTGAAAAAAATAGTCCTATACGAGTATACTAGTACCTCTTTTTTTGTTAACATGTTATGTGGGTTACCATAACAAAAGTGGCATCTTTACTTCACTGGTGCGTGCGGGTAATCGGTATTACATCAGAATTTAAAGCTGCTCACACATGTTCCATGCTCGGATTACGTCATTGAAGTACACCCTAAGAGATGTGCGTTACACCGGCAGGACTAGTATGTACGTTAAATGGGGTGGCAATATAAATTATCGCTGTGAAATAATTTGATATATTTGTATTTAAGTTTTATACATATTAAGAAAAGACAAAATCAAAAATACACATATGTGTATGAAAATAGGTATTGGTACATTTTATCCAATAGAAATATTTGTGACTTTTCTCACGACATTGGCATTCCAAAAAAAAACATAATTTAAAACAAATAGTTTTTACTTTTTTTCTGCAACCCTTTTTATGTCCCTCTGCTGGGCACGGGTCTTCTCCCACAACTGAGAGAGGCTTGGAGCGCAAACCACCACGCTGCTCCAATGCGTGTTGAATTTTTTCAAACCGCCCATAAGGCCTCCGACAAGGTTTAACGACTGCTATCCACTGATAACTGCTGGGACCGACAGCTTAACGTGCCCTCCGAAGCACGGAAACGCGCATGATTTTTTTACCACTAGCGGTCACCCATCCATATACAGACCGCGCCCGACATTGCTTAACTTTGTAGATTGGTTAAGATCTACGCAATTCGCATAGCTATTCGCGCTTCAGTTTTTACTTAATAATGTAAAAATAGCATAAGGTTTCAATTAGGTTTTTCGTTTATTTTTTTATAAAGAACGAGTCCTGCCACTTTAACGCACTCACCCAAAAATGAACAGTCGATGCCAAGTGTAATACAAGTAGGAGCGCATATGGTAAGACTAATTCCACACACTGCCCTTACTTGGGGTTGAAATAAAATAAAAACCAAATTAGGGGATGATGCAACGACACACCCCTTCGATTTTTGATAAATTCCATTATACGCTCTCATTGCGTTAGCTACTTACACAGTGGATAGTGGTTTGGATGGAATGAATAATCCAAACATGTTTCTTTTAAAATATTCTAAATAACATATTAACATTTGAAGTTTTACTTAAGTATTGACAAACGAAACGTAATATGTACCTATGTAGTTAGATTTTTTTTGTTTTAGTTATTAACACAATTAAATTGGAAATGTCATCGTAGGAAAACAGTATATTAATAAAACTTCTTACTTTAATTAATTTATTATTATTAGTACGCGCAGATGTAATTATGTGATCGTCGTCAACCCATTAATGTGCCACTGCTGGGCACAGGTCTCCTCTCATAGTAACTATTAGGAGGGATTAAGGCCTTAGTCCAATCATAGATCTATGCGCACATAAATAATGAGATCGGATAGACAAAACGATTACTAATTGTTTTCCTCCATTAGAACTGAGACCATAAAATGCTGCAAATTTTTATAAAAATAAAAAAGAAAGCGTGGGCCTACATGTTTGTAAACCTATCGATTACACGCGAATCTGCCAAATGCCACATGGTAAGCAATTTGTTCCACGAAGAATCACCCGCTGCGCTGGATAAATTATTCCTTGACAATACACGCCCCTTCATATCACAATTATTGTTATAACAAAGGAGACCTGATTATGGAAGTTATGACTTATAAGCTATTCCGATGCGATTGTTTATGATAATGTGCAAGTGTTTGTTTTGGACGAAAACGTTTGAAGTTAAATTTAAATCTAAATTAGTAAAGTGTGACGTACCTTTAACTTAAAATATGAGTATAGCATGAACACATGATTTTATGTACAACGTAAACTTAGCCTACTATTAACAAATACTACTATAAAATACTCATTTGTAATTACTTAGTATTTTTTTTAACTATAATTTGTAACACATAGCATGCTGTGATTACCTTTAATTGTAAGAACAGTTACCTATTTCATAAATATTCAATGTATATCTCATAGTTGTGTCATCTGTTTCTTATGTTGGTAATCCGTAAATAAATAAATAAATAAATAAATAAATAAATAAGTGTGAACATGATTAGTCCAATGATTTCTGCTATCTATACAAATAAATACAGTTGAAGTTATTGTTTGTGATGTCAAAATATATTTTTTTACTTAATGTGTATGAAAGTACACACATTACCTATGACAAAAATGCAATTTAAAAAAATTGACTGTCTGTCCATCTGTCTGACTGAAGTAATTTTATAAGCGGCTTGACCGACTTTGACGGTACTGTCACTGAAAGGTAGCTGAAGGTCTAAGGCGTAACATACTTTAATTTTTGAAAAAGTATTAGTGCGCGCTTCACGCGCATGCACGCTCTCGCGGAAGAGCCGGGTATTAATTAAATATTTGGGCGTTTTTACTTCTTTAACGCGGGCATCAGATGATAATAGCATACAGTTTTAAGATTTTCCTTTTTGTTCTATAACCAAGAGGTACTACAGAAACGCCTCCTGCGTAACGTATTTTAAAATTACACTCCCTTTTCAATTTAAAAATTTAGCTTACATACGATTATCGGTAATAGCGAATGCTTTAGCAGTACTTACCTACCTATTTATTATTCATTATTATTTAAGTTATAAAAAATCATAATGGCAGAAACGTTAAAGTTTATGTTAAAAATATTTACACAACCTTTTATACTAAATTATTTAGCAATCAATGCCCTCAATGACTAAGATGAATAGCCCCGTGAAAGTGATTCTGTCTTATCACATCCTCAATACTAGAAAAAAAACAATTTAACACTGAGGGTATAAGGTGATATATGTAAGTTAGATGTATGTGTCATGATTTTTTATAGCATATGAGCAGCAAATAAGCATGCAGTCCACGTGATGGTAAGTGGCTACTGCCGCTCGTGGACATTTATAGTGAACCCCAGATCAGAACAGAATCTTGCCTGAGGTTGGCGACAAATGCATTGCTACCCCTGAGGACTAAGTTGGCCTCCGTTAAGTCTGTATCTTGACCACACACTTCAAGCCAGAACACCGCAGTGCTTAACACTGCCGTTATAAGGCAGAAATAGGTGTGGCGGTGGTGCCGCCGGAGTCGAACTACATGGAGTTCTACCACCTTCAACACACATTTATACGATGATACATTAGATATAGTATTTCCTTTCGTAATCTAGACATAAAGATATAATATATCAAACAATGTACAATTTAACGTATTGGGAATAGATCGGGAGTTAAGTCACGATTGTTGCAGCGTCCGGGATCGTTCCTCCGGGATTCATTATCCGGGAACGCCGGGACTGATTGCCGAGACTGTGTACTCTGTGGACCATAGAAATCTAATGTACGTATTATAGACCACGCAAGATAAAACTGGAGGTGAGACATTCCTAAAACAATTTTCGTAAGAAAAGAAAAAAAACATTTTGTAAGTAATTTTATTTTAAATTGTGTGTTGATATAATGACAAATGACAGTGGATATAACATTTTTATAGATGGTAGAATTTAAATTGTGGCAACATCATCACATCTATTCTTGTTTTATAACAGTAGGTAGTTTCTAATTTCCTACAGAGACACTATTATTTTATGGTTGGGATTCGTGAAAATAAGTAAGATATAATTTTTAAATTGATATCGTACCCAATTTTAGGATTTTTTTCTGACTCCATTTATTGCGACTAATTTTGAAAGCTTTACCCCACTTTAGCAGGCGTTTAAGCAATGTGTCCCAGAAAATGACATCTACTACACTTTACTCTAATTTTAATTAAATCTCATTTTTTACTTACGTATAAAAACTAAGTTACACTGAAAGACCTTACATTTTTACTGTAATTAATAAAACAAGGTCCATTAACGCAGCATCGATTTTCCTAACAAGTTGATCCGAAGCGCCCCCTGGTGTATTACCCAATATCACAAAAAAGAGGGGCAACATCTAAATGAGCCGTCTCTACTAACTGGTGAATATTTATGAGCGGCTATCTTGTAGATAGAGTTTTTAATGCGCTTAGTTTTGTAGAGTGTTATATCAAAACTGGAGGTCTTATATCAAAAATTTTTGGCTTTAACTTAGAAGCTTACTCTGGCATAAAAATACTACTATTTAAAACTGTAAATCTACGCACACAATCGTCACATACCTTGCAAAGTTGACAAATCTATACAAATAAATAAAATTTAAGTGTTTATGTATTCAAAATAACAACGACTGAATACTCAATGCGTATGAAAGTATACACGATATCTATAACAAATACTTATGCAATTAAAAAAAATCGCCTGTATGTCTGTCTGTTTGACTAAAGTTATTTTCTAAACGGCTGTTTGTTGTTGTCTTATAGGTACTAAATCCGCATTAGTACATTACACATTCACTTTAGTCTAAAGTTAGTCTAAAGTCTAGTTAGGTAATAATTACCTCACTGTACTTATATCTATGATTCGCTAGGCTTCCATTTGAAACACAAAAACAAAATCCAAACCAACTTAATTCCAACAATGATGCCACCATAAACCAAATACACTCGTCACTGAATACGCGTCAAAATTACCATACGTTAGAGTCAGAATCGCAACTCCCAAGTACAATAAAGCAATTATAACTGTCATATTTCAACCGTGTTCCTGTATTTACATTTATATTGAGGCGGCGGTAGTCGATGCATTCGTCCGGCCCAAATACGGTTTCAGATTGACTTTGTAATTTTAGATTTGGGTACTCGTAGGCGTAGGATTTGCGAGTTTTGACTTTTGACCGTAAAATACATATTTTTACTGCAAGTGTTAACAGATATGAAGATTAAAGAAAGGCTTCTTATAAGACTGACGTATCAAACATGTTTCCAGTCCACCTCATAGCAAGTGGTCATGAATGGTGGTTATGAACATCTGTGACCAACTCTACATAGAACACTTTACCATAACTACCATAAGGACAGTATAATAGAAATCTGAATTCGACTATAAATACGTTGTCATTCTTAACACTGAAATGATAATCTCAAAAGGAAGCCAGCCGGCACCTTACAATCTTCCAGTGAAAGGCAATACTGCTTCATGCTAGGAATAGAATTAACGGTAAAACCTACCTGATCGCACCATACTCAGTAACTTTCGAAGCTGCCAAAAATATGTTTCATACATTTTTTTTATTTTTTTAATACATAGATTCCACTTCATACTACTGTTGATTAATCAATTACTTCGTCAGTACTAACAAAACGAAAACATTATAGCAAAAATATTTTCAAAATGGAAATATTGCAAGTCAAACCACGTGATCTATCGGTAAATCATTTCAGTGTACGGGTGCCTTGTACGACGGAATAAAATTGGTAACGTATGCGTATTTGCGATTCGGTCCACGGCGAACTGCACTCTTCCTGATTCCATTTGGGAATTACTCTGTCGCCACAAACTCGCAAATCAGGACTTTCATTATAATGCAGGATAGTGCGTTACTTTCGCGCTGAGTTTGTTTTGCAATAAGTTGGCGATGTTAGTCTGGATATAAGGATAGGTTTACGAAAAATTTTCTTTATTTAATCTTAGTATACATTTTTTGTTTGTGAAGATGGGAGGTAAACTAAATGTGATTGACTTGCGGCCTCATTGCATCAACTATTTCTTCGTCTTGTAGAACTTTAGTTTCATTTTAAGGTTTTGGTAATAAAAATCAAGTAGATAGTCATACGAGGCTTTCAAACATAGGTTACCAATTTGTTTTTAATGTAATAAAAAAAATGAACCAATTAGTAGTGATACTAACAGTACCCGCAAACTGCAGACTTTTTATCGGCCGATAGTTGGGTCGTTTTCTTAATCAGTTTGGAGAGGTATGTTTTTATTGGCCAATACTAAATCGCTGTAATGTGCGTATATGCATACTTCTCGATACTGATTAAGAAAACGAACCAACTGTCGGCTGATAAAAAGTCTGCAGTTTGCGGGTACTTTAAGTTTTCAGAATCAATTTTCAAAATCTTACTTGACGTGACAATTTAGTTAGGTGCTTTTATCCAGAGGGAAAGAGGTATTTTTTAATATAATCAATGAAGCCCAACGAAATTTCAATTGCCTCCCCACGACCTGCCAAACCCAGGTGAAGTCAAGTGGAGTTGCCAGCGCCAATAAAACTTGAAATCCCTTGACGAAATAAGAATTCTAAGCGTGTGGCATCCGAATAAATAACATTGACAGGCACCATAATAGCTTTTTCACTGGTCAAAAGTAGGGTCACGTTATCCCATTATTGTTTCTGAGAAATTGTTACAGTTTTGAGGAGTGACCTGGCCGTTTTTCTTTTCTCTATTCGGTTGGAATGAAAAATTTTCAAGTTGCGCTCCCCAAGGTCCCGAGGGTGTCGTAAAAGTTCGCCGGACGCGGGACAGTCCTCGGCGCGACCGCCGCCGCACAATTTGTCATATTCATATGTTAACGTGTCCGTCTTTTCTTGCAAAAAGTGGATAACTTAATTCCGGGTCGCGCGTTATTGGGTTTGCGGACATTCAAATTTCACGTCTTGTTATGGTAATGCAGGTGTTGTCTGTCGCGTCTGTCGAATGGGAAAAGATTTCTGTGTTATTTCCATAAATGTTTGGGTTTGTTATGTTTTAGATAATAGTGTACATAGATCAAAGACCTGATGTTTATTATACGAGTACCTACTCAGAATTTCATTCAAATGTTCCTCACAAACCAGTTTATCTTGTAGAGGTATACGGAAGCTACTTTAAAATTTAATTACATTTTTAAGAACATTGATTTCTTAAATAACTGCTTAAACTGGACTAGGTACTCCCGAGGACTATATCGTCGACTCATATGAAGGTGAGATGAATACTTCAATGAATTTCATGTCAGAACTGAATTTTTCTCTCTTTCTAATCTTAAACTACTTTTGAAGATTCTGTTCATTAATTACATGAAACACGTTAGGTATACAATTATTTTATTACGAAATGGAACGAGATTTAATACGACGATGCGACCATCATCATCATTCAAATATAGTAAAGATAATTAAATATGTTCATGATATCAGAAAGTAAGTAAAAAACGTTTCCAAATTTTAATCCCTTGCGATGTTTATACTTTAGAGTTAGACAGTCGAATTTTACGTAAATATTTATAAATACCCGTACTTCTCCGTCTGTCCATACGGATATCCAAGTATTAGGTAATTAAACGGCGGATAGACCCTTGTCAACTTAATTAACTGGCAAAGGCCAGGCGGCTGTCAAGGGGTTTATGAAGCCACTTACGGCATGATTGATCGTAGATAATTGTATTGCTTCTGAGGTTTACTTTAAATGTGATTTCTAATTTAATAGAATACCTATTTATATCAATTTTAAGAAACGAAGTGATTCTGGGTTTTAAAAAAGAAATTTTAAGAAGCTAAGATTATATGCAACTGAAGGTGGTAGTGGCGATCACGACAAGAGTAGTAATAAAAAATTGAAATCACCTGCAATGTTAATGTTAAATAATAAATAAATAAAGTATTGAATAAAATGTAAATTAACCTTTTCGTTTTACCTATTTTTTCAGTACTCTCGAGGTAGTTTTTTAGATCTTCATCGAATTTTGATAAATTACTCCATATAGTAAAACTCAATTATCCTAATTTTCGAAATATAAGGTATATTGCTAGGTAAGGTATATATGCTAAAGAGTTTAACAAAGACTAATCTCTACTAACTAAGGACCAACAAAAAATCGTAACTTTAAACTCTACATAGGAAAATCGACACCACTACGCCTCCAGCGGTGTGAACCGTTATAAATCTTGATATTTGAAGTCGTTTGAATGAAATACACTCGTTTACAGCAGCATTTGTATAAAGGATGGAAATAAAAACAATAATCCGATACGGCTGCTCCCTGAGGGCACATTTTCGCCCCAATAATACTTTTTATCATATTTATTGACTGATAAATGGAAACGCAGTGTCGAGTGCATTTGTATGTTTCTCCTAACTTTGTTATATTGTATTTCAGTGATATTTCATGATTTTGTTTATTTTATATTTTATATGACGTGTATGTAATTTATAAGACCAGTACGTTGTCTAATGTATTATTATAAGTAATTATGACTTGTTATTTAATTATTAAGATACTCTGTAAGCGGGGCGATCACAGATTCCAAGATACGAATCCGTATTATGCAGACGACTACAATATCTACATGACGACCCGGATGGCGCAATGGTTAACACGCCGGACCGCTAATCCGAGGGTCCTGGGTTCGATTCCCAGCGA